>JAQGCP010001758.1:0-11680 GCA_034699885.1 Acrobeloides thornei | reverse complement strand
AATTACATTCAGGATCATGATCAATTTCATGTGAATCTTCAGTTAGTATTTTAGCACCATGTGATCTGTGACGAGCTTTGTAATAGCAGGGAGCCCCCTAAAAACCTATATCTTCAAGAGAAAATCCTAAAAAGTTAAGGCTCGATAGTCAATACACTGGTATATCATCATTTATGGGCTACCACATAACTCACGTAAACTCAATTCGTATAAACTGGCAACTCGCATAAATCCTCCAATCGCAAAATCTCAACTCAAATAAGCGAGTGGAGGTCTTATGCGAGGTTCATAGGTCGGCAAGGGGGGGGGGAGCCTCCCCCCTGACCCACGCACGGACCCAAAATTGAAGAGTGATCACACATAGACCCCGCCGAACATATGAAGTGGTCCATAAAAATTGAGTGTAGAAGACTACTAGTGTAGAAGACTAGCTAAAAAAAAGGTCGTTTTTTGGTGGAGGTGGTGGGGACCACCTCATCGGGGATCCCCTCCTCCCACCTTGCCGACCTATGGCGAGGTTTATGTGAGTTGCCAGTTATGCGAGTTAGGTGATAGCCCATCTATAGGGTTATTGGCATAGCCAGACTTTCAAATAGATTGAAGGGGTGGTATTGTATTTTTTTTTCAAAAAATGATCATTTTTGACAAAATCTTTCAGTAATAGGGGCGCACTTTAACATTTTTGCATTTAAAAAATTGGATTTTTGCGCAAAAATGACTATAAATGGCATCTTTGGACACAAACTATAAGCCTTACACATCCGTAGCAGCAATCATTTATATAAGGCATGGCAGGATATCCTCCATAACCACCTCCATAGCCAACACCATAGCCGACACCATAGCCGCTACCATAGCCACCAAAACCGCCAAAACCACATGGAGCACATGGAACTGGTGGTGGGCATGGAGGTGGTGGTGGAGGACAAGGAGGTGGTAATGGTAATGGTGGAGGTGGTGGGCAGACCTAAAATTGTAGTAAAACAAATCTTATCAATATTTATTCAAAAAAGTTACTGGTGGTGGTGGACAGAATGTTGGTGGACATACTCGAGCTAAAACATTATTTTATTATATAAATAACATATACAGTCGACTCTGGCTAAGCCTTTCACATCAATAAGATGCTACCCTTGATAATATTCCACCCTTAAATGTAAAAGCCATCCACCCCTTCGGCTAGTCACCAACCTGTCTCTAGGGGATGATGGCTTAGCACGGCGCATAAAAGGTGGGAGCAAGGGTAAAAAATTAAAAAGAATGTCGCTAGCTCGCCAAGTGCTTCAAAACAAAACTATAACATGGGGTTTTAGGCCCATAGCTGATTGACTAACGTGCTTGGCCTTCATTCATAGGGCGTGGGTTCGATTCCACGCTCTAGTCATTTTTTTATTTTGTTTTCAAAAGTCATAACAATTTTTGCATATACAGTTTATGAGGGGAACACGATCGCGCTATTATTTTTTCATGAAAACTTTTGGAAATATCGGGAAAAGTTAGCTACTCGGCCATGGGAAAACTCAAAAACCCATGATATGGTACTCGTTTTGAATAGCTCGGCGAGCTGGGTCGATTGGCGACATTCTTTTTTATTTTTACCTTTGCTCCCAACTTTTCTTCTTTGGTCGGCGTGTTAGCGAGAGTAGACTGTTTACAGGATGGCCCAAAAAAGTGGCTTTTTTATTTTTTTGGGACCCGGAAATTTTTTCTAAAAATAATCCCTCTAGAGGTAATTTTATGTGGGGAATCAATTGCGCGCATTCCCGAACCTTGAAAATGTTTCCCAGACTCTGATACAGAGAAAATTGGATTTTTGAAGCGCCATTTTTCGCATTTTTTAGCTTCAAAGGCCCAATTTTTTCCCAGAACCAAGGAAGCATTTTCAGGGTTCGGGAATGTGTGCAATTGATTTCCAGCACAAAATTACCTCTAAAGGGGTCATTTTTAGACAAATAAATTTCCGGATCCCAAAAAATAAAAAGCCACTTTTTTAATCCGATTTATGGTAAGTATAATAATTTACGTGGTGGACAAGGTGGTGGCAAAGGAGGACAGACTGGCTCGATTGGTGGTCTACACATTGGCATCGGCATTGGTGGTAACATCGGTGGGCATATACATCCATATGACATATTTATCCACCCAAATAATAGTATCCAATAAATCATGGTTTCCTGTCAAAAATAAAACAAAACGTTTAACCCTTTAACGTGGCCAATATCATGAAAAAAGTGTTATTTTCAGCATATTGACATCATGCTGATTCGAACTGTGTAACTTTTATGTTAATAGCATGTGTAAATTTTTGTTCCATATTTGGCACAGGCCACAATTTGAAGGCCCATATTTATATCGGAATTTTCATTCTCAATAGTGTCGGTAAACGTTTGAGATTTCGTATTAGACCTTGTAGAATAGCGACTTATATTTGAAGTTACTAAAGTTGCAGAATTCGTTGTTAACATTTATGCAAATATCAAAACTGAATTATTTATTCACTTTTTAGAACAAAAGTTTATAGTAAAAAAAAAGACACATTTTGTGGCCTGTGCCAAATATGGAACAAATCTTTATGGTCATTTTTATTGATTGCAAAGCTACTTTGACTAAAATTTTTTAACGATAATTAGAAAAATAGTTTACAATCAACATCTTTATCAAAATGACAAATTTTGTAATGCCCTCTAATAATGATAAAAAATAACAAAATCAAACAAGCCCATTTGTACTATTAATAAATAGTACCTAAGCTCCATCAATAAACAAGCTCAGATGGAATTTTTTTATGGCACGTGTTAGTCGATCCATTCAACCAATCTATGCGATTGGTTTTTTGCGGAAAAAGCACAAACAAGTTACTCAATTCTATCTTGAAAGTTTTTGTTCCATATATGGAACAGGCCACGTTAAAGGGTTAAAGTAATTTTTATAATTTAAAAAAAACACACAATTTCTTGTGCAACACCATATTGGACAACATTAAACAAGTTCTTCCTATAATTATTCCTTACCAGACTAGAAATATAAATTTTATGGTATGTACTTGAACTTTTTATCTCAACTGCCTGAAGTACGTTCAAATTGCCCGAAGTATGTTGTTTGATTTTCACTATCGAAGCACTTAAAACAAGTGAGCTTTATTCTTTTGTAGCCCGAGGGTATTGAATGCCAGTTTATTGCGCAATCAAGTGGAGAAAGGAAATTCAAAAGAACACCGAAGAGGTTTTATAAAAATTATTGTGAATCGTCAAAGAGAAAGTTGTGAATCTTAAAGGAAAAAATTGACAGGGGTTTATTCCATTAAAAAAATCCAGGCGGACCGCGGTGTAGCTCGGGTCGTTTCTGGAACCAGAGCGGTGGGGAGGAGTGTGCAAAGTGAGTAAAAGTTTGTGGAGGGGAGATATCAAAAAAAAATCCTAAAATTTACCTTGTTCATTTTGTTTTTATCAAAAAATATTACAAAATTTTGGCAAAAAATATTACCAAGGTGATTTGTTTCGAGCTTTCAATTTTTACCAAACAATAACTATAATACTTAATTAAAAAATTTAACGCATTCCCTCCGGGGATGCGTATGTTTGTTTTGAGGGTTCCTACTCCCATTTTTAAAGGGGGTAAGAATTAGGGACTAATCTCTAAAAAAAATTTCCCAAAACACCCTATATAGGAGTAAAATCATACGAAAAATCGATTGCGCGCATTTCCGAAGCGTGAAAATGCTTTATTGGCCCTGATTCAGGAAAAATATAGATTTTTTCGACCTTCTTTATGAAAGCACGATTTTATCCCTATATAGGCTGTTTTGGCAAAAAAAATTTTTTCGAAGATTAGTCCCTAATTCTTACCCCCTTTAAGGTTTTGATCGTTATCTTTTGACAGATAAAAGCTAGCAATTTAATTTTCGCTTGAGATTTTTTTCAGACCAAGAGCATTATAATGATAGGTTGCTTGTAGGGTATCCCACTAAAGAACGTAGAAAAGGGCCAAAGAACGAATAAGCGACTTTTCGTGATTTCTATGTTCTTTAAGACAGTTTTCTCACAAACTGCAGATCAAATTTTGTTGTTATTAATAATTGGTAAAAGTGAAATAAAGAAGATGAAATGGCGCTTTTTTCGAGGAAAATCACTTCATAAGGAACGAAATAAAAGTCAACGATTAACCCTGAAAAAAATCAAAGAAAAAACTCTTCTTCAAATGATGAAATTAAAAAAATCCGTAAACCGTAATTACGGAAAATGCCAAAAAAACCGTAAATTTCGTAAATCGTAATTACGGTTTACGTTCCACCACTGGCTCGTACTCGGGAGAAATGCTCGGAGTACTAGGAACGCTGCTCGGAGTGTATGGGGGTGACGCTCAAAACGCCATTCGGAGTGCTCGGGAGAGATGCTCAGAAGCGAGGCCGAGCCTGAGCGCTATAGGCGCTCGGGTTCCAGTTTAAATATAAACTTTATTTTAAAAATAAATTATAAAAATGACAAATATTTTTTTTAAACCATTTAAAATATTTGGAATATCATTTTCTTAGAAGGCTTCATTGTATTCAATCGTTTCGGTTGGTGGATAATCGATGGTCCATTTGACAGAAAGTTCACGTTCCTCATCAGGTGAAAGAAGAATTGTCCATTCCAAGTTGTGGTTATTGTTGAGCTTGGCTCCAACATCGGGCAATTTGAGAGATTTATTGTCTTCTTCGTGATTTATTCCTGGTTTAACTTCCGGAGTGAAGAGTTTTATCTAAATTTTGCAATATGTTTTACTGTTGTTGGAGTGGGAGGTGTGTCAATGGGCAGGAGATTCAATTATGAACCAATTACCACCACCTCCCCTACCCATCCAGGCACTAGGCGTTTGGTTACGGTTACCGTTTCTAAATTCAAAATTATTCAAAATTGCCGTTACCATTTTTGAAATTTCAAAACATGAAAATGTAGGATATAAAAATTAAATAGTTGTATCTCAAAAGTAGAAATTTTGTCAACCAGTGGAAATTTGAATAATTTTGAATTTAGAATCGGTAACCGTAACCAAACGCCTAGTGCCCCCATCCACCCTACTCTCCTTCCCCATCAATGAAAATTACTGTAGTTTTCCCTGTAGTGATGCATCAAAGTCTAGGTTTCAAAATTTCGATGCTAAATGCATGATCTAAGGAAAAGTGGGTCGCCGATTCAAAAGAACTAGGAAGCATATAGGACCCAAGAACCCGAAAAGTCCCGGACTCAATTCCCAAGAACACAAGGCCCGGGACTCAATTTGATTCTTCGCCCTTGAGGTCTTGGATCCATGGGCCTCCTACCCACGGTCAAGTGTCCCGTCCCAAAAACTTGGGTGTTTTTCACAATCTGGACATATTACCTTGATTTTTTCATCAGTTGATTTTGGAATATGCTCGTGGATTGTAAGAAGCACACCATCTCGTTTGGTATTTTTGACGATAATCTTTTGTTCATTGGTGGTAGACGAGCTCTTATTAAGCAATCCCAGCTAAAATTTAAAAAATTTTTTGCACAAAATCTATATCCTACTTGTTGTTGATACTTATGAACCGGTTTATATTGAACCTTGATGCTTGGATCAACCCCAAGTGGACAATCGAATTTTTCGCCAGCATAAACTGGACCGATTGATGTCTTTGTTGAGAAGCTGTTGTTTAAATAGATAGAAGCCTGTCCAGTAAGGAGGGGATAAACTGATGTATTCAAAACAGCTGCAGTCAAGAAGGCATTTGTGTTTTTCTTTGGTACGACGTCATAGTGAAGGATGGCATCGAGCTCCATTGTTGCAATGGTAACCTAAAAGAAATATTTACATTGGTATAATTTCAGCTAGGGGTGGGTACATGTTCAATTTTTGAAAAGTTTTAGGCTGGATAAGGGAGTAGCATATGCCATCGTAAATTGTATTTAGGCATTCTCCGGGTAGCAGAAAACATAAAGACATACCTTGTGTTCAGATGGATCGCTTGGAATAGTCTTTCGTTGAGGAACTGTAAATGTAGTTGAGAGGACGTTTTCTTCTGCCGTGTATTCCTAAATTTGAATCATTATTTCGTTAAACAAGTTATGAAGTTTCAATTTTGTAGCAATTATTTTTTACCATAGTTTGCAATTTTGGTCTTACAGCGCGCTCTAAACTATCACTTTGTAAGCTTTGTTTAGCTTTCATACCACATCTAATGGGACCAGCACCATACCTATAAATTAATCAAGTTATATCTCACCAAGTTTTTGATACAAGATAGTAAGATAATTCTATTAGGTCTACAAAAAAGTAATATGACAAGATCGGAAACGAAGATTGATGTTCTTTAGACCAGCGTAGGAAAAGTTTTGTGAGCTGATTTTTGGGCCCGTTTTTTGATATGGAGAAATTTTTGGTGATAATTTCGAGACGTCCAGACCCCGGAATTCACATATTTTTGTCTTCCCAAGTTTATGGTTCACATGCAAATTTTTGCACAAAAATCTTTAAATATCGTTATCTTCAAGGGAAAGTCCGTTTCGGATGAAATTTTTTGCCACTCTAGGGTTTTTTTAGGCGCTGAGACGATGTGCGCAGAAATTTTTAGCCTAGAGGTTGGGGACATGCTAAAACTTGATTCCAAATTGAGCATCCGATTTTTCATGCTTTTTGAAAAATCTTCCTACAAAATTTTTCCTTATCAAAAAACGGGTGACCCCCAAAAATCAGCTCACAAAACTTTTTCTACGTTGGTCTAGAGCAACATCAATCTTCGTTTCCAACCTTGTCGCATTACTTTTTTGTAGACCTAATATGACATAAGATAAAAAAAAGGTATAGAAAGAATAAAGGCAAATAAAGATATTAAAGAAGTTACGAACAATAAAAAAATTAAAAATTAGGCTTTTTACCAGCTTGCACGAAGAGCTAGCGCAAATCCAGCAATAAATTCAAATTAGAAGACCTTAACCTTAATCCGATATATGGTAAGATATAACTCGTTAAATGTGACGGAAACTTTTTTATGACACTAGAATGAACAGCTACAAAAAATTACTCAAGTTTTTTCTTAAACTAGCGCGATCTAGAACTTTTTTTATGATAAAGCTATTTACCACAATCTGTAATTTCTCCTTGTGCATGCCTAATTGTGGTGCCATACAACTTCTGACCACTCTTTCTTGGTCATATCTGGCGTATGAATCCTCAAACCTATAAATTAATCGAGTTATATATTAACAATTAAAGTTAGTTGCAAAAGAGTTAGTAAAAGAGTTAAGAGTAAAAGAAAAGAGTTAGTTACAAAAGATATTTAAAAAAGCAACATTAAATAACCTGATAAAGACAATAATTTTTACAGAAATACATTGTGAGTTTATAAGATAAGATATAACTTGATTTCAGTAAAACTTTATCTTATTTGCTCGTAAACTATGGTAAAAATCGAGCATTTTTGCGCATTTGTGATTTTGTAAGTATCGCATAACTTACCAAATGCGTAAGTGCTGAAGCTTTTTCTGCAACAAACATATCAGCACATTGTGGTACAGACCTTGCCATTGAATAATAACTAAAAAATATATCATTCTTATTGCGGAGTGCAAAAAAGTGCCATATAAAATATAACAAATAGGAGAGACATAGGCTATATTCAAAAAAATCAAATCGCATATCTTGAGAGTTAAAATGGCATATGATAAGATATAACTCGATTAATTCATTTTTTCCAGGGTTATCAAATTAAATCTATCATAAAAAAATTTCTTTGGGAAAAATTAAATTTTAAATTTTTTTATTCATATCTTACCACATGTTGAAGTGGAATTGGTGGAGCAAAATCGTTTTTTCGAAAAGAACTGAAGTTACTAGTTAAACGGGATTTCTTTCTGCCTCTTGTAGCACTAGACATTATATAAGAATCCTCAATCGTTCGCCTTAAAAATCGCCTTAGAAAAAGAGAGTTAAATTTTACGAGTATGAAGTAAAAGATCGTGAATAGTAGAAGCTATGAAACAGAGATGTAACTTAACCGGAAAAATTTCATAATTTTTCGTAATCCCAAAAATTTCGGTATCACCAAAAAATTTCATAATGCATAATTTTTTATTCCAAAACTTTTATTCGGAAAGTCTCAAAATCAATGTAATTCATCAAAAAATGTCAAATGTCACTGTTTTTGACCATTGCAAACAATTTTTGATCATTTTTGGCAGAATTTGACATACAGTCGACTCTCGCTAAGCCACCACCCCAAGGTGGCAGCTTAGTAAGGTGGCTACTTACCGAGAGTCGACTGTATTTTTAAGCGTGTAAGTCAATTATAAATTTTCGTAATTTCAAAAAAGTATGTCGTATTTTGTAATTTTTCAAATTTCGTAATTACGAAGTTGGCTAAAAAACCTGTAATTTTGTAATTCATAATAAGTTGCATCCCTGCTATGCAGATAAAGTTAACTATTTTGATAAGAAAATATGACATAAACTATTGAAGGCGATAGAAAAATAGAGAAGATATAGACTAACAAATAGACTAGTATACAGTGACGCGTGTATGAGCAAGGGGTCCGCGCGGAGTGCAGCATCCAAAAAAAATTCGTCAAAAAATTTTTATAGGGCCCTCCTTTCCCACCCATAAAATTTCTATCTACATCACTGCTTGTATATCAAATCGTACTTCAAAGAACACTCTGAGAATATTGCATAGAAAAATGACAAGATATAACTTGATTAATACTTCAATTTGTCTATATTCAACATTTTCCCTGGGAATCAAGTTTAATTTTTTTGATTTTCACTCGTTTTATTACTATTGATCATAATTTTTGAGTTTATATCTTACCACGCGATTAAGCTGTGGAGCTGCTCCTCCAAAAGCACAAGCTTCCATCATACTATGCGATTCCTGTACATCTCTTCTTGCCGATTTAAACATCATTGGCCTAAAGGAGGATAGAAAATAGAACGACAAAAAACAGAAAATGAAAGAAAACATTAATAAGCAAGCTATAAAAACCGTTTAAACAAAAATTACAAAATAAAGCCTTTAAACTCACATTGCTCTCTCTGGTGGTGGAGGTGGAGGACGATAAAACTGCGCATTCAAAGTTCCCAATTTTGGCAACATGCCACCAAGTCTTGGCTGTGCCGTGCTCAAAATCAATTCCACGTCTTTCCAATCTTCACCGGAATCCTGTTGAATGTTACCAAAATAAGAGATCTTCAGTTTAACTCCGTCCGCTTTATCACCCGTTTGCACACGAACATCATAACTCGGGGTCCATCGAGCATTGTAGACTTGATATGCTAGTTCGAGATCGAGTTTTGTGCCATCTTCAGCTGCTTCGAGGAGGAGAAGGATCGAGCGTTTCCAATGTCGGCTAGCACGGAGTTGGTTGATTTCATTGTTAGTTTTTTGGATGTCCTCATCGATGTGCTTGATTTCTTTTTCGTATTCACGAATCTTGGCGCGAATTTCTACATTTTTCTTTTCATGATAATCAAAAAGTTTTTCCAAGCTAGTTTCGGTCGAGTCGTCGAATTTTAAGGTGGCGCTTTCATTGGATTTTCCGAACTAAAAAAATGTTTGGTTGCTTAATTTGAGTTTTCTATGACTTACATTTGTGGTTAGCGTATCCAAGGCCTTTAAACGATTCGAGAAAGTTTCTTTCCGATCACCTAGCCCGGCTTTCTTATCTTCAAACTCTTTAAGTTTTTGGACTAGTTGCTTGACCTAAAAAAGGATTTTTAGAATTTTTATAGAAAAAATAATAGCGCAATCGTGTTTCCCGCATAAAAATGTGCATATGCAATCATTTTCATGTATTTTGACAAAATATATAAAAATTGGGCGCAGGATCGAACCCGCGATCTGTGAATACCGAGCACGTTAGCCATTTGGCCATGGTCAAACTCCCCATGGTATGGACTCGTTTGAAGCGCTCGGCGAGCTGAGTCGATTGACAAAATTTGTTTAATTTTGACCCTTGCCTGCACTTTTTTCCTCTTTGGTGAACTATGAGAACCGTTTCATTCGGTTTTTCCAACTCTAGACCACGGAAGTACTCGCACGAGAAAAACAAAATTTACTCGCGCGAGTAAAATTTGTTTTTCTAAAGTATCCGTGTAGGCTATATCTCTTCAGGATTTTTTAATTTTAAAGACAAAGTAGATTATGTTTATTTTCGTTAACAAATTCTTACATGATCCGAGTCGATTTCATCCTGTCTAGCAGGCTCTTCTTTGAATTGAACCTCGTGGATAGTACCCGGTCCACGGCCATCAATACGGATGGATTCACTTTCAATAGATGTTGCGACGTTTTCAACTCGAACTTCGTTCAAACCAGCTTTCAAGGTCACTTGAAATTCTCGTTTAACTTCAGCCCTATCATTGAATACAGTGATAGACTTTAAGGATAGATCCTTAGCTTGAAGATTTTGTGTAGAAGCAATAGGTTGTTCAGGAAGTACAACAGTCATTTTTGACTTGCGAAATTATTTGAAATATGCTAGAAAAATTTATTATAAAAAAAGTGTAAAAAATTTCAGGCTTATATTTTTTCTTTGCCAGCTTCAGCAGGCAGTTTCTCGTTGATAAACAAAAGAAGGAAATTATTTTTAAATGGATAACAACGTAACTAAGCAACTTCTTTAAAAAATGAAAATAACAAGTGTACAAATATACAAAGAATTATAAACCCACTGCATTTCATAATTTTATAAGAACGGAAGAAATTTTTTGAATTAAGAAAGAAAAATCAACGATCAACTCTGAAAAAAATCAAAGGAAAAAATTCCTCTTCAAGTGATCCGACAACTCACAAAATAAATACATCAAGAAATAAATAAAATAACAAGAATATGGGTTTTGCATTTTTTGTGCGTTTAAATGGGTGCAAAGATTCAAAAGGGGTTAGAGTCACAGGCCAAGGGTACAAAGAATACAATGTGTTTATAAAAGAGGGTAGAGAAACCATAGCAACAAATAGTGGGGACAATCGCACACTGCAAAGAGTCATAAAAAATACTTTCAAAAGAAATGAGCTCGTTTTGAAACCAAAAATCTAGCAAATATATAAATGGGTTGGAAGATGAGTCAACAACTAAATGACGAATAGGAAAAAATTGTTGATATTTATGGGATTTTGAAATTTTCAAATGTAAATATGGTTCCTCGTTTTTCAATGAAATGCAAAACATATGTTACATATGGAACAAATATGTAAAAAACTTGCGATTAATTAATTCAAGATGTTTTGAATAAGAAATCGAACAATTTCATACAAATATTTTTTAAGAAAGAAATAAAGTTCTGATCACAAGTTTTTCCCTTTATATAGAGTTGAGTCAACATCCTCAACACTCATGGGTTGCTACATAAATTCACGGCTTTTCATATTTGTTTCGAATCGTTGCAGAAGATGATATATGAAAATCCTAATCAAAAAATCGATTGAGCCAAACCTTGAAATGCTTTCCTGACCCTGATTCAGATGGTGAAATATTGAAGAAAATGAACTATAATTCAAATTTTTGACTGAAAACTGTCTGACGAATGCGCGGAGTGATGATGCATAGACCCTCTCTAGACTTTTCGTCACGCGATTTAATCGCGCTTTCTCTCTACACTTCATCGAAATGGCGATTATACATTTGCCCTTTTCAACATTTGCCCTTCAACATTTGCCCTTTCTTAAATTTCAACATTTGCCCTT
>JAQGCP010001757.1:0-11681 GCA_034699885.1 Acrobeloides thornei | reverse complement strand
TCAGCATGGGCAGCAAAACTCAGCATTTTTTCACCCACACTATCTTTTGACCAAAAATTTTCCATATTCCAAGCATAGTCGTAAGAAAAGTAATATTGCCTAAAATTTTACAATTTAATTTACAGAATGGCTAAACAAAGTGGATTTTTGAGCAAATTTATATTTTTTCTCAAATAACCCTATAGGGGTTTTCTATGCAAGAAATCGATTGCGCGCATTAAAAATCTTGAAAACGCTTCCCTGACCCCAAATCAGCACAAAAATCGAATTTTTGCAATTTTTATGGTTTTTTGAGGCTGATTTGGGGCCAGGGAAACGTTTTCAAGATTTTTCAATGCGCGCAATCGATTTCTCGCATAGAAAAACGCCCATAGGGTTGTTTAAAAAAAAATAATATAAAATTTTTTGGCAAAAATTTGGTCGAAAAATTGCAAAAATCCACTTTTTAAGCCACCCTGTAAATAGATAAGATCACTTGAAATAAGTTTTAGGACCTCAAAAAATCCCTATTTTACTGCTAGTAGGTTTACTAAAAGCTCTAGAGGCATCAGATCATACAAAAAGGCGTTTTGAGATCCCCTTTTTTCTCCATTCACTGGGGCTTCAATAGTCTACTAGCAAATAAATAGGCATTTACAGGGTATATAAAAAACTGGAATTTGGACGATTTTTTGCTTTTTCGATCCGAATTTTTTTTTCAAAAATCCTAAAAATGACCCATATCAAAAACATGAAGACTTGCCAAAATTCCGATTTTTTCGATACACCCACTATTATAAGGTCCTCAAAGATTTTAATTCAAGCGGCCTTATATTGGGTCGTTTCATAAGTAAAGTGCTTTTGAGAATTGAGTTGAATCTTTAAATGACTTGGGGTTTTTCTATGCGCATTTTCGATTGCGCGCACTTTCAAGCCGTGAACAATTTTTAACTTTTTTCAATTTTCCTCTTGGGGAATCAAGAGATCGAAAAAATCAAATTTTCAAAAAGTTCTCCAAAACGGTTGACTTTTTGTACTCGAAAGTTTTTCGATATGAGAAACTCGAATCGAAGGAATTTTTTGATTTTGAACATCAGAAGGTACCCTTGCTATGAGTATACTTCTAAAATGCTTCTCTGTCTCAGATTCTCTTAATCAGGGTCGCGCAAACATTTTCATGCCTCTAAAAGGCGCGCAATCAATTCCCCCGCCTAAAAAAATCCTTAGCCAATTTTCTGGCGAAAATTAGAATTTTAGTTCATTTTCATTTTAATACACCCATCCCTTTTCCTGAATCAGGGAAGCATTTTCATGGTTCGAAAATGGGGAAAACTTTATTTTTTGGGCTCCTGCGAAATTATTTTCTAGGTACGCTATTGCCCCTGGATGAGCCATTTTCGTAAAGATTCGACTCAACCCTGAAAAGCACCTTATTTATTGAATGACCCAATATCAAACAACCAAAAATTAAGCCTCTTACAAAAATTTGGCATAAATTTCTCTTTCTTTTTCTGGCATCCAAGAAAATGGAGTATTCTTAAGACGAAATTGAGGTGCCTTTATTCTAGGAAAGTGAAAATATATGGCATCTTTTGGTGGAGCTGTAACATTTCTTTCTAAAAATAAATACATTAACCACAAAATTTTTAAAAATTGTCCCATTTTCAATAAAAATGACCAAAATTTTACTATTTTTTCAACAAAAATTTTATTTTCTGAGCATTTTCAGCTTAAAAACAAGTATTTCTCAAAAAAGTTTTCGCCAGCGGCGCTGGTTTTTTCTTTTCAACTAAAGGATTTCACCAACATTATCCCAAATTTGGCATTTTTAAACCAAAAATCGAAATTTTGTTAGCATTTTCATCTTATAAACAAGCATTTTGCAACAAAAAATTGCGCCTGCAGCACTGTTTTCGCCTTAAATCATGGATTTCTAAAAAATTTTCATCAAAAAATCGGAATTTTATAAGTATTTTCAGCTTTAAAAGTGTTTTTCAAAAAAAATTTGTTCACCAGAGCGAAAAAACATAAGGGGACAAGGGAACACGATGGCGATGTTATTTTTTAACAATTTTTTTGTAAAAATTAAAAAATTAGAGGGTTATTCAATTTTCCAAAAAATGCTCCACAAAATTTTTTCCTGGAAAATTAAAATTTTTCATGGTTCGGGACATATGACAATGAGTTTAAAGCCCGTTATGCTAATGTCTTACTAATAATAAACGAAGAAACAGAAGGAAATTTTGAGCATTTAGAAAGAGCAATATTTCGAAACATCTAAATTTTAATCAATTTAAACGCAAATAGGAACTCATGCACTTCGTCCCCCTCCCCCCAATTTGGAGGGGGCCGAAGTGCATAAGTTCCCACAAATAAATTTTAAGTGGTTACTATTCAACTCGAAAATACACAACTCGAACAACTAAATTCGCATAACACGATACCGTTGATGAAAGGCGTCGGGAAGGCTGGAATCCAACGGGATTGCGAACGGAAACGAAGTTTTACGCCTCGTTATGGCTATGAGCTTTGGGGTTGCCGCAACTCTTTGTTATCGGATGTTTCGACCACCAACAACGCTATTGAGCGTTTCCATCGTTCATTCAAAGAAAACTTCATCCGAACTCACCCTTCAGTAAAAAATATCCCTTTTTGCTTTCATGAATACCCAATTTTTCAGATGAACAAGTTCATGCAAAAGCTGCTCCTGGAGCATGTGAATATTGATTACCTCCTTGCCCACCAAAAAACCGTGACAATCACCGATACAAAGATGTCGTGACCAACTACTATGACTATAGAACAGCGGTGGAGTACCTGGAAGAGTTAACTAATATCGTTTAGTAATGAGTTTTGTTAATGTTATAAAGGTTTTTGTTGTTTAATTTTTGATGTTTTGTTCAGTTGTAACTTTTGTTCATTTTAGTTTAAAAAATCAAATTCGGAAATTTTTAGCAAAAATGCGAATTTTCGAGAAAAAATTCGTATTCGAGGCGATTTTACGGTTTTCCCGCCGGTTCCCTGGAACTTTCATCAACGGTTTCTTATTAGCAAAATTTAGTGATTCGAATTACGTATTTTCGAGTTCCCACCCGATAGTTCGAGTTGTGTATTTTCGAGTTGAACATTAACCTTTTAAGTCTATGATTTATAAGCTTTTAAATATAATCTTAAACATTTTTTGAACCTTACTGGTAAACAAGAAAAATAGAAAAATGCATTTTTAAGAAAATAATGACAAGAAAATGTTTTCGTCTTATTTTTCAAGCTCTTTAAAGTACCACGGACAACGACTTAGGAAATGTTACAAAAATTGAATAAGTTGTTTTCGTGATAGGGAAATCCGTTTTTGATACGGATTTTTTCAATATTATAGAAGTGATATTGCAGAATCTGAAAAAAATATTTTCATGATCCCCCAGAAGATTTTTTACACAGAAAAAATTATTTTATTTACCACGATAAATCAAATTCTTTTACACTTTGTGACAAAAAAGATATAAAAATTCATATATTATATATCTAGATCCAACTCTAAGAGATCGTTCTCACTTTCTTCCTCTAAATTCAGCTCCAAAAAGCCTTGTACTAACGCCTCTTCGTCAATTTCAAACTCAATATTGACCATAAAATCCTTCCTCTTGGACAAATGTGACTCGACGAATATACTCTACTAAATACAGGATTGCACAAAAAAGCTCGATTTTGCCATTTTTAGTGGATGTTTTAGGTTAGTTTTATCGAATTTTGGCAAAAAATCGCCTAATTCCACTGCCTACATCCTTTCATCATTGCTTACCCCGCCGGATTACCCGTTTCGTCTACTTCCGTAAAATTTGTATCAGGTGATACTACTGTATCCCAATCACATACCTTGACCTGCATTTTTGATTTTTGGAGTATAAATTTGAGTTATAAAATTGTAAAAACGATAAAACTCTTTGTTTACTAGCATCCTATTAGGAAGTTCACGACGCAACTTTTAAAATTTAAATGTGGAAATCTCATGTTTAGAGAAAATTTTAGATCAAAAATTATTCGGTTTCAGAAAGAGCAAGTCGAAAAACGGTAGCAGTGTACACATGTTTTGTGTACACACGAGTGAAATCGTCGTGGAATTGAATTTGAATTTGTTTCCTGTATAGATTTGTTATTCACGACAAAAGAAAATTTTGAGTCAATGTGTTCAACTCACGAGTACTCATGTGTACACAACACAGTGTGTACACATGTGTTTGTGTACACGTGTGTTGTGTACACAAACACA
Source organism: Acrobeloides thornei (assembly GCA_034699885.1). Taxonomy (NCBI): domain Eukaryota; kingdom Metazoa; phylum Nematoda; class Chromadorea; order Rhabditida; family Cephalobidae; genus Acrobeloides; species Acrobeloides thornei. Next base: position 7,435 of record JAQGCP010001757.1, on the reverse strand, counting down.
TGTGTACAGGGAACAACACTGGTCGAGAGTGATATTAATTTAATGAAGAGATAACCATTAGCATAGAAAAATTGTTTATTATTATGTTTAAAGTAATTAACAATTTGAATGCAAAATAGCAGTTTTTTATTCGAAAAACTATACATGAATAAATATAAAAATCTACATATTTACAGGGTGTTCAAATATCTGTACCCGATTTAAGAATTAACTATCTCAGCGAGGAAATTGAAATTTTTCATGCGGTTTGTTTTATAAGATTGATAATGTGATGCGGTTTTTTATTTAAAAAAATTTATTGAAAAAGCCTTAAACTTCGTTTTTTTAGTGCAAAAATATTAAAAATGACTTTTTTAGGGAAGAACGCTCTTATACAAGTCCCTTTGACATTTTTTAATGCTGATTTTGACATATTCCTGGAAAAAAATATGCTGATCATTTTTATGCTGGGTGTTGGGGGTTGAAAGTGCCCGGAAGTGGGTCAAAAGTGGATCGCGACTTTTGGAGTCAAAGGCTGGATTTTTTTCAAAATTTATAAAACAAAACAAACCGCATGAAATATTTCAATTTCGTCGCTGAGATAGTGAATTTTTAAATCGGGTACAGATTTTTGAACACCCTATAGATTCAAAATCTACATAAGAGTACTTTAGACTACATAACATATAAAAGATTATTCATAAATTAGCGCACTATTTTATCAATCGCGTTGAAATATATATCCATTAATCATCACAGTATCTTGGTTTCCATTGTTTACAACCACATAACCGTTACCGTTTCCTTGTCCTTGGTTATTATTTCCTTGTATTTGGTTATGATCATTATTACCATCTCCAAGAAACATTTCTTTGTGCCTGAATGAATATATTGAAATGATCTAAAGGGTTTAATTTTTTCCCTCAAAATAACTCTTTATATAGTAAGGTAGATGCTTATGGTAATCAAAAAAAAGATTAAAGGACCAGAGCCACGAAAAATGATTTTTTTTAAAGTAGCCTATCTTGTAGAGCAAAAAATTCTGGGCAATTTTGGTCAATAAAGATATGCGTTTGGAGTTAAAATGAAGGATTTTTATGTTATTAAACATTTCCCAAGTAATCGTGTAAATACATAAAAAATTCAAATTTTTTAGAAAAAAATTCCATTTTTTGCATCGAATTTTTAAATTTTCATAAAATGAACATTTGAGCAATTTTTTAAAACTCGCCAAGACAAATAAAATGAAACAAAATTATCAAATTTGAACATGGTAGCGAAAGATATGTTTTCCCTTTATTTTTTACAAGCATAAACATTCTCACGCCTCTACAGGACTCAAAATATTTAATAAATGTTATTTTTTTCACCATAAAGTATATAATCTTAATGACTTACTACTAATCAGTAATATGCAAAAAGCTTGTAAGAAAGCTTTTAATAAATATGACTAATATTACTTATGTTATAAATAATTGTTAAAGAATATGTCGAAAAAACTAAAATATAATAGAATAGCTAAAAACGTCTCCTATCGGCATAGTCCCGCTTTCACCCGCGTATGAGAGAACCACCTTTTTCAAATATTTTCAAAATAGCTTCACCATCCATTTTTATTTTAAAGTTTTGTTATAAAACCATGATTTCGAATAAATTTTTAAGTTTTTTCCTATAGAAATACTTATATATATATTTTTTTCTCTTTCAATCAAAACTTTAAAAAACAGGTAAGGCCTAAAAACTACCTGTGGGGTGTATTCGGTAAAAGAATCAACTTGTCAATTTTCAAAAACGGCTTCCAATCTAAATCATTTTTGTATATTTTGCGGGGGCTATAAGAAGCTAAACTATTTAAAAGAGGAACTGACGAATTTTTAAATTTTCTGTAATCTTTAAAGTTATTGAGTTTTTTTGAATTTTTAAAAATAGATGTTAAATCTAACAAAAAAGAAATCTAAGAAATGGTTTTTCAAAGAAAGGATACTAAAAACTACTCTTAAAAGAAAAACTTAAGAGAATACCAATCAAAAAACTCGAAGAGACCTTTAAGAAAATTAAAATCGCTAGGTTACAATTGAAACTGTAATTTTGGTTCGAATCATGATACAATCACTGGAAACATGATTAAATACACTTGCAATTTTTATCTTGATAAAGTGAAGCGATTTCGCTGACACACTTTAAATACTTGAGAGATTTTCATCAGTCTATACGGAAAAAATAGACTTAACCTTTTCTCAACATCTCGTGCTAGTGCGATAAAATCGTTTGCTTGTAAAGTATTTTTCAAGGTAAATGATGAAACAATGAAACCTTTTCTTCAATGACTTAAAAATATTTGAAAAAATTTTCTGCTAAGAAAAAAGTAATAAAAAGATCTGTTTCACCTTGTAAATTACTTCCCCTTCACGATTAATTAGTTTTGATTATTTTAATGGCCTAAAAAGTTAAAAGATGCCAAGGTTAAAAAGACCTCAAACATTTTGGACCTGTGATGTATGTTACTTAAATCTAGGGCAACTGACAAATTGTAATTCGGCGGTAACCGTGATAAAATCACCTTATTTGGTAATTTAAAAAAATCTCAAGTTTGGTCTTGATACAATGCGATTTTTTTAAGAAATTAAAAAAAAATAGCAGATATTGTATCCTGCCCGGTACTAACCATGATAAAAGTATTTTCCTTGTTTACTTGATCTCTATTTCCTAGGTTGATCTTGATAAAAATGAGTTGTTTTGTTTGATGCATTTTAAAATATTTGATGAATTCAGTCGGCCAAGTGACTGGTCGGCCAAGTGACCGGTCGGCGAAGTGACCGGATCGGTCAAGTGACCGATTTTGTCAAGTGACCGGACACGGAGAATTTTAGTTCTGCCCAGGCATCTCTGAGATGTCAGACTCTCAGTTCTGCCGGTAACATATATACAAATGAAATATCGATTTTTTCCATAATTACAAATTTATTGTCCAAGAATTAAAAAGTTTTGTCTCCTCAAAGAAATGGGTTTCGGATGAATTTTTTTCATCCTAGGGTAATTTTATGTACTTAATAAGAAGCCACAATTATTTTTTAGCGTAAAGCACAAATTTATGACTAAAAATGAACCTAACGGTATATACTCAAAATTTAATTTTTTTCACCCAAAAATAATTATGCTTACTTGTTTTGAGCCTGAAAAAACCATAGAATGAAAAAATTTCATCTGAAACAAATATTCCTATGAAAATCGAACTGTGGTTTTGGTTATGCTGAACAACTTTCACAAAAATTTGATTGAAAAACAATGGAATATACAAGCTTTTTTTAAAGGCAAAATCTAATCGATTCAGGTGGGATTCAAACCCGAGATCATTAAACTCGGACCAGGGAGCACTACCACTGAGCCAAGCTTTATTTTAGGAAGAGATTATTAAACGCATTGGATTAATTAAATACATTCATTCAAGCAAAGAAACGTATCTTGGAGATGGTAAAATAATCAGGGACAAGGGAATACTAATCAAGGACAAGAAAATGCATTTTTTTCATTAATGATAATTGTTGTAAACAATGGAAACCAGGACACAGTTTTGATAAATGGTTACATGTTTCAGCGAAATTGATGAAAAAGAGCGTTAATTTATGAATATTTTTTATTGTATGTTATTTTTGCCCTTCTTTATCGCATTCTGCGAGTGACTATCATATACATGTATAAAGCACTCAATTGTTGATTTTTGAATACAAAACAATTTTTATAATCTGTTCATGGTAATTTTCGAACTGCTATTTTTATTTCAAAATGTTAATTACTTTAAACATAATTATAAACAATTTTTCTATGCTAATGGGTATCTCTTCATTAGACTAATATCACTCTCGATCATTTCTTTAACCAATTCCTAAATTTAATTTGTTTGGAAAATCTACAAAAATAAGTGAAACTAATTTTAGATACGTTATGTTTTTGCCCAATATTTTTTTAAATTTTGTTAAACAATCCTAATGGTCCCCCATTACAATAATAGTCTCCCATTTCACCAAAATTTTCCATTTTTCCAATTGTTTCAAAACAAATGTCCCTATTATTCAAAAAATGTACCTCGATATCTATTTTTGGCTCCCAATCTAGTAACTTCTTTGCCTTTGAAGCATCACCAATTAATAAATCTACTTCAGCCGGTCGGTAATATCTTGGATTAACACGTACTCGAACTTTTCCTGTATCTTCTTCTTTGCCAATTTCGTTTAATCCTTCACCCTCCCATCTAAATGCGATATTTTTTCATGTGTTATTATGCAATCTATCTTACACAATAGTCTTTCCGACTTCTTTAAAAGCTAATTCTACAAATGTTCTAACAGAGCAATGTTTGCCGGTAGCTATAACAAAATCTTCAGGTTGATCTTGTTGCAATATTCTCCACATTGCCTTAATTTAAAAGTAATATATAAAATGATAAAGTTTAAACCTCAACATATTCCGATGCATGCCCCCAATCTCTCAGCGTGTTCAAATTTCCTAATTCAATAAATTCTTGTTGTCCTAATGATATCTTTGCTACACCACGTGTAATCTTTCGAGTTACAAAATTTTCACCTGTAAATAAATTCTAAAATTTAGAGCATCTCAACCGGGGATGCATATAGCGCCGGGGGAAATTTATTAAAGGACCAGTCCAGTAATTTACACCCATATAAAAAATGATATATTCGAAAAGATCATGAAAAATAGAGCATTTTTTGTTTTTTACGGCATATTTGAATCGTTGCAGTTTTCGAGATAATTGCGTTTAAAATTTTGAATTTGTTACAAGCTCTTCGTTGTAATACACAAACTTTTTTGAATTTTTTGCAGAAAAATTGATTTGAATCAATTTTTTAAATTTTCATAAAATGGACATTATAGAATTTTTTATAGCTAAATATACTTTAGGCCTTATGCCTTAGGCCTTACGCCTCTAGGTCTTATGCCTTAAAAGAACATTTCACCAGGTTTTTTAAATTTCTTTAAATTTTTTTCGAATTTTTTCGAATTATTTAAATTTTTTTCGAATTTTTTCAAATTTTCGGATGTTTTAATTTCTATCCAATTTTTCGTTTTTTTTCAAATTAATCGATTTTTTCAAAAAAGAGTATTTATTGAAAAAGTAAGAATATTACGGCGAGGACGGGGATCTAACCTACGCCTTTCTGACTGCAAAACTAACGCTGTACCAACTGCGCCATGAAGGAAACGATTTTTCATCCTGACAAAATAACGCGATAGATGCTTGAAGAATCAGGTAGACGCATTTTGGTTGAATGTTCAATCCGGATTAGGTAGAATTTTTGGCAAGACCTTTTTTCAAATGCGTAGAAGTTGAATAATGATTTTATTCAACAACGTTTCGACGCTTAAATCAAGCTAAAAATACAACTGATTATCTCAATAAAATAAATTAAAAATAAAATTTCGATGAATTCATCGAATTTCTGTCGTAACTTTTATCATGTTTTTTAATTTTTAATTTATTTTATGGAAATAATCAGTTGTATTTTTAGCTTGATAAAGAAGTTAAGCGTCGAAACGTCGCTGAATAAAATTATTATATAACTTTTACGCATTTGGAAAAAGGTTTTGCCAAAAATTCTACCTAACTCGAATTAATCAAATAACTAAGTTGAAAAGGCAAAAATGAAAATATAATTTTTAATTTTTCTTCAGAGGGGATACCCTCATGGTTTTGGTGTCGTTTTTCTTCTTTCACCAAGCTGTTTCCAAAAATCTAAGTAGTAAAGTGTTGGAGTTACAAAATTCGATGACACAGACAGACAAACAGACATTTCTCGTTTAATATTAAAAGATGATTTTTTAGGTAGTTTTTTTGAATAAATATGTAAGTTTTAAAATGCTATATATGCAATATGACAAAGACATTGGATTAAATTTTGCTTCAACGTGGGTTCAGAATCGGATACTATTCCGTTTCTAAACATAATAATACTAATTATAATCTTAGATAAATCTTAAAATTTGTTATCATCTTAAAAACTACAGCTGATATTTAATACTTTTATCAGTTCTCTTTTTCAGTAAATCATTTGGCTAATAAACAGAAAAAAATCTGGCTTCACCTCCTTTATAAGTATATAAAAGCTCTCAAAAAATCTGTCTTAAACCATCACATCTACTTGGCTTTCAACCATGCGTAGAATATTCTTCTATTTCTTATTCTTCTTTTGCAATATTCCCCTCCATCTAGCGGTGGTCAATCCACCCTATGGCCAACTTCAAGTCCAGGGAATCTATATCACCAATGCAAGCGGAATTCCAATCAAACTCCAAGGGATGTCGTTGTACTTCAGTCAATGGGATGGACAATATTGGAATCAGGACGTGGTAGTCTCCTTGAAAAACCAATGGAATTCGAATGTTGTCCGAGCTGCAATGGGAGTAGACGGTGGTGGATACTTGGACAACCCCGAGTCAACTTATGCATTGATTAAAGCTGTTATCGAAGGGGCTATTAACATCGGGATGTATGTGATTGTTGATTGGCATGAAATGGGTAACGTATCATATACGCAACAGGTAAAGCAAATTTTCGAAAATTCATACCAACTTATAGGCCGTCACATTTTTCTCCAACATTTCCAAAACTTATGGATCTTATCCTCACATCATCTACGAAATCTGGAACGAGCCAGACTTAACATGGGATGAAATCGTGGCCTATGCCAATCCAGTCATCTCTGCTATTCGAGCCAATGATCCAAACAACATCATCGTAGTTGGTACCCCTCATGGTTCAGCCGGACCTTGGTTCCCTCCTCGTCAAAGACTGAACTATAATAATATAGTCTATACATTGCACATTTATATGGACGTCTTCGGAGGAGGAATTGAAGATGGAGTAAGAGCTCAAGTCACCGGTGCCCTTAGTAACGGGATCCCCATATTCGTGACTGAATATGGAACCTCAAGTGTTTGGCCTAATGCAACTTTGGAATTTGATGAGACAGTACTTTGGTGGTCATACTTGGATCAATACTTTATATCTCGTGTCAATTGGGATATGACAGACATACCCGGATTGACTTCTGCTATACAAGAATCAGCGAACACAGCTTGGAACACTCCTGCAGCTCACGTTGGAGCTATTGTTGCAAATTCAGCGTATTGGACGGATACTGGAATTTTTGTGAACCAGCGACATCAGAATCAAGGTATCTTTTCTAAATCGCCTATCCAAATTTATTCCTCACCCAAATTTAAATAAAAAAATAAATTTTAGGGTTGTGTCCAACATATTGGGCATATTATGCACCAACTCAACAATGCTACAACGTATTTTAGACTCAAAAATATATAAATTACAAACTTTTAGGTAACGAGCCAATATGTTACTTACCAAAGTGCTATAAGCACATGCGCTTCTGTTGGTGGCGTTGTTGCGTCGGTTCATAGCAATGCTCAAAACGCCTTTTTAATG
>JAQGCP010001756.1:0-11684 GCA_034699885.1 Acrobeloides thornei | reverse complement strand
TGAATCAGGGTCAGGCATGCATTCTCAGAGTTCGGGAATGCGCGCAATTCATTCTCCGCCTAAAATTACACTAGAATGACATTTTTTCAGTAAAAAGCGAATTTTTTATTTTCGCTTCAATACCCCCAACCCCTTTTCTGAAGCAGAGTCTGGCATACATTTTCACTACTCGAAGCGCACAAACTATTTCCCCATATAAAATTACCCTTAAAAGTGATGCTTTTACAAAAAAAGAAGGAAAAAATTTTTTTCGGAGATCCTGCTATAAAATTCACTCCACTTTAAATATATAAAAAATTTTTGCTTTTAAAATGCTTTTTCTGTTAAAATTCGCATATTTGGTAGCGATCGGTACTACCGTACTACTTTTACTAATTGACAGAGGCAAAATTAATAAAAGTAGTACCGGTACTACCGATACTACCGGTATTACTTTTACTAATTGCCAAAATAACAGAGATAGTTTTTTTAAATTATGTATATTTTTTCGGCCTGTGACGAGCTTTATTGTATTTTCACTTATACACTTCCGGTCATAAAGTCGAAAACATAGTTTTCGACCTCGGGCTATTGGTTTATAAAGTTTTCGACTTTTTTTGAGTGCTCTAAAACCCGGAACTCTCAAAGCTTAGGATGGCTCACTCTATCTTTATGACCGGCAGTGTAACTTAATTGATTTTCAACAAAGTATTGAAATACCTTTTTTAGGCAGAAAAACTACTTTTGGAACTTGTGAAGAATGATAACGATTTGCAGCCATCAACTTCATGTGAAGATGAAAATTTATGGGATGATGATGGATCCGAAAGTGAAATGCTTACAATGAATTTCAGAAGTGAAATGCTTATAATGAAAATGAATCATTCAACAATTGATTTGCAATCTTTGGTAGAAGGACCTTCAGAAAATTCATTACCACAGCAGGAGATGAAGGTATGTTTAAATTTTTTAAAAAGCCCCAGAATTGTTTTTTAGCGTAAACTTGAATATTTATTGAATTATCAACTCAAAGTTGCAAAACTTTGAAGGAATAAGAGCAAAGACGGATCTTGTTACAGCACAAGTGAGGATTTGTCATATTAGATTGTTCTAAAAGTTTTTACTTCACTTTACACTTTTTCAATTGAAAAAGTGTAAAGTGAAGTGTAAATACTTTTGGAACAACCCAATACTAGGGAGGGCATTAGGATTTTTTTAAATTAACCATATCAATATTTTTTAGCTTTATGGCCAGAAACTCGACAATAGAATGAAGGAGTTCAATTTAATGGTGTTAGAAGCCAAATTTGGTGTGCAGCATTCTGTTATACTAAATGAAATTGTGTACGAATTGAATCCAAAAGCAAATCCAGTCACGCCCACTCCACCAGAATTGAATACAGTCGCGCCTACTCCACCAGAATTGAATGCACCCAAGTCTACTCCACCAGAAATGAATGCAGCCGAATAATATGAAGTTGATTGAAAATGATTTGTTGTTATGTTTCAGTGTAATAATTTATATTTGTTAAATGACCGTAGAAAACATTGCTCTCACATTTAAAAAATACCCCAAAAATCATGTTTAAATTCAATTCTGTCGCCCGATAGCTCATTCGAACGCCCTAATCACCGGTTTTTTTTAAAAATTATTAAAAAATAATTTATTTTAGATTTTTAGCCCTAAAATAGTGAAAATTACGGTTTCTTAAGAGGCACACTTTCTTGAGTGTTCAAAGTTTGCTTTAAACGGTTCGAGCGCGTTCCAAATTGAATTTATTTAGTGGGATTAACGCATGGTAAAGTTTTTAAAAGTCATTTCGAGTCAAAATTTTTTGCTCCTTGAATTTTGAATCGAAATGACTTTTAAAAACTTTCCCATGCGTTCATCTCACTAAATAAATTCAATTTGGGGCGCGCTCGAAACTTTTAAAGCAACCTTTGAAAAACATAAAAAACTCGCCCATATTCCGGTTTTTTATACATCCTATAGTATGTGAATGTTCATTATCGACCTTAAAGGTACAGGCGCAGAATGGGCTCATTAAGGCATGACCATACTTTTATGGTCACTACCCCCGTTTTTTGACCCGCTGAATCCAAAAATGACGATGAAAAATTCTGAAAACTTCATCCTCATGCCTAAAATTTCGTATGAAAATGGGTATATTGGGGCATTTTAGCTCTATTTTAGAGCATTTTAGGGTTAAAAATCAAAAATAATTTCTTTTTACGGGAAAATTGCATAATTTACCGTTTTCCACCATGCCCGACAACTTCCAATAGAATTCAAAAAGTCAGTAAAATAAGTAAATTCAAAAAAGGCGAAAATTCAAAGATTTCCAGTGAGTTTGATATAAAAAGAATAGTTCCAACGTGTTCATAGATGGGCAAAGGGGGGGTGGCACCCCCCCTGACCGACTCACTCAAAATGGAAAAATTAAGGAGGGACCGCCTCAAATTTGACTTGGGACGACAGTCGTTAAAGTTTACGACATTTTTCTACAAAATTTTTTTGAGGTGGTCCCCTAAAAAAAAAGGTCCTCAGGGGGGGGGGACCCCAGGAGGACCATCTCAAAAAGGACCCGCACCCCCCCCCCCCTCCTTGCCCATCTATGAGCTGCATTTCTTAGCTAATATCCCTGTTTTAAAACCCTGGGAAAATTCAAAGTTAGCCATTTTTAATCCAATTCCTGAGTTTCAATTCTGATAATTTTTGGATATATTTCAGGGTTCATTTCCAGCTTTCATTTTCTATACAGTCGGCGCTTGATAAACCGACACCCCTCCGGGGGTGGCACTTTTTTGTCAATTTTTGAAAATGTAATTGATTTTAATGCAAATGATGTAAAAATACATGTTTTTTTGGAAGCTACACAAAAAGATTCGTGACCCAGGTTCAGAGCAAAAATGCTAGTTTTTTAAGGCTGCGAATAAAATGACACCAAGATGATTAAACTTGACAATGTTTCAGGTTATTGAAACGAAAACATGAATTATGTAAAAAGACTTACAGAATGATTAGGTATCGGAACATTGATTGACATGTTAGAAAATAATTTAAGCTCGAAAATAAATTAAACCTTTAATTAACCTATAAAATTTAAAAATTACTATTTCCTAAAAGAGAATAAGCGAAAACTCGCACAAGAGCTGGTAAATGTGAAAAAGTTATCTTTTATTGTTTTCATTTTCAACATTTTACTATTATACTATCCTACTACTATAAACGTCTAATGTCTCTGTCTGCACAGACGATCTCGGAAACGGTTGATTTAAATCCCCAATGCCATTGTAAAAGTTGTAGGAGACGGTGGGAGAAGACGATTGAAACCAAAATCATCGAAAGAGACAAAATTTTTTATTTTTTGCCCTTGGAAACATACGCAAAAAATTCGAATTTTCAAAAAATTCTCCAAATTGGCCGATTTTTTGTACTCGGGGTTTTCGGGTATGGGGACACGGATTCGAAGGAATTTTTGAATTTTGACCGCAGGAAGGGGACGACTCGGAAACTTTTTTAAACTTCGTAAATTTACACATGTGTAAAGCATTCAAAATAAAAATTTCAACGTTTAAGTAGGTTACGTATCGCTCGGTAGTGCCGCTCATAGTCACTTTTGAAGAAACGACGAGCGCGTTAGCGCGGCCCCGGTACTTTTTCCTTAATTATAAACAATTTTAAATTTTAAACTACTTTTCTTTCTAAAAAAGAACAATTTTTAAATTTTATTTCTTTGGACAATATCTGATTTAATGCTTAAAAGGAGTGTAATAAAATAATCTTAATTTAAAAAATCTTAATTTTTGGTAAAAATAGATTGATGAAAATTCCTTTAAAAATTTTCTTACTTTTTTTATGTAAGCACTAAAAAATCACGATTCATCATTCATCGCTGATTTTGGCATTGAGTTCTTGGCGAACTGTCAAAGTCAGACTATCTTCATGGTTTCTAATTCATTTTATAAATCGATAGTAATCAAAAGCGAGTGATGACTTTTTTTTAACTTCCTTTCTGTCAGATGTTCTTTTAAATTTATTTACAATAAAATTTTAAAGTGCTCAAAGTTGGCTAATTTTTTTACTCGGGGTTATTCGATAAAGAGAACAAGATTCCAGCGCTATTTTTCAATTTTGACCTAAGGGTATCCCTTACCTAGAGGTTATCCCCTAAGGGGTCAAAAATTCAATTTTCCAAAAAGTGCTTCAAATTGGTTGATATTTGCACAAGAGCGTTTTTAAACATGGGGGACACGATAGCGGCGCTATTTTTCACTTTTGATTTAAGTGATATACGGGAGGTGGGGGTACCCTCTATATAGAACGCCAAGCGTGCGTCAGTGCTAGTTTAAAAAATAGGCACACATACTTTAAAATGAATAGAAATAGGAATAGATTAACTTTCTTTGTTGGTAAAAAGATTTCTCATACCCAGTTTAGTGGAGGCCTTGATGAGCTGATTTCTATGAAAAATTAACCATGAGATACTAATAATTTTTAAGGAAATTTATAATTTTTAAAATTAAAATTTTTTTTGTTTAATTTATAGAGAGAGCCTCGGGGTTAATGTTTCAAGAAATCAGCCCGCCAGTACCTCCCCCCCAAGTGAGTATGATGAATCTTTTTACGACCTCAGATTTTTCAATTGCTATTTAAAATATTTTTTAGTTAAGAAATTTTGGACGCAAAACATAAAATGACGACATTTCTTGATGAGCCTAACCCTCGGATGCAAATGAAAAAGTTTAAAGAACTGATGCACAATGTTTCTGTAAATCCACTTTGGATGAACAAGCAAAAGCAGGCGGCTCAACGTTGGAATCCTTATAGCTTTGAAGGAGGGTTAGTTACTTAAAGGGGGTATTTTTTAGGGCCTAATCTCCGAAAACAATTTTTGCCTAATTTTTGTTGTTGCAAAATGACATATCTAGGAGTAATTTTATACGAAAAATCGATTGCTTAGGCTTATTTTTTTTACCCATATAAAAATATGTATTTTAACCCATATTTTCACTATTTTTGGGCTGAAAAATCGAAAGTAAAATTTTTTAATAATTTTTTTTGCCAATCAAATCCGGTGATTAGAGCGTTCGATTAAGTTATTGGGCGATGAAAACGGATTTAAACTTGATTTTTGGCGAATTTTTGAAATGTGGGAACAATAAAAAAAAACGGTGCCGACAAATCCTGACAATCATTTGCGGACCGACATTTGCGGAAATTTTTATGGTTTTTAAAAAGACATTTTCAAATAATTATTTGCAATTTTAGCAAACAAAGGGGTCAAGTTTTTTGTTATTAAGCAATGAGTACATTAAGAAAAGACCCATGTTCTTTTGGGTAAAAAAATAAATTTTAAAAACTTCAAAAATTTCCGCAAATGTCGGGTCCGCAAATGTCAGTTCGCAAGTGTCGGTCTGCGAATGTCGGCCCGCAAATGTCGGTTCCGCAAATGTTTGTCCGGATTTGTCGGCCCGCCATTTTTTGAGAGGGTAAAAAATCGTTATCTATAGCAAGAAAGTCACTTTTCTCGAAAACTACACAGGCTTGGGACATAGTTTTGGTGTCACTGGAAAGAGTAACGATGGGCAATAAAAACGTGCTTTAAATTGTAGGAAATACATTTATAGGAAAAAAAAGTTATGATAAAAACAATATTAAGTGTTAATCCAAAATTTACATGTTTTTTACCAAAAGTACGACATTTTACATTTGGCGACCAAAAAAAGGTCAAAAATATGTCGTTTTCAACAAAATTTCAAAAACATGTCGTACTTGAGGGAAATTGTCCCCCCCCCTACTTGTGTACCTATGTCATATATGCTTTTTATTTTCTATAAAGTCATAAAACAGAAAATTTTTGATAAGAAATTCTTTTGTTTGATGTCAAATCGATTTCGATCGGTGTTTTTTAGACAAATGTCTAAAAAACTTAGACATTTGTTTTCGCCATTTTGATCCAGATATGTTATACATTTGTGAGATAAATAATTGTTGTTGAATAACAGATATATCACTTGTTTTATTTAAATTGATCGCTTTTTAAAATTTCTTCCATAATCGACTGAAAAATTTTCTATGCGAAGGAATAAAGTATCTAAAAAATTATATTTTTCCTATATTTTTTGTTGAGGTGATCAAATTTACCCGATAACAAATAAATCTATTGGTGCATGAAAACTTGTCATAGTGAATAATAACTGAACCCATATAACGGAACAAGGAATTCTTAGCCAATAAATAAAAGATACACAACAGACGGGTAGTATACCAAAAATCACAATAAGCCACTCTTGTATCAAACAAGCTTTAAATAGCTTTAATTGAAGTTGGTATGTTTGTTGGCTTCGAGCTTTTTTAGTTTGTTTTAGAAAAATTATAGGAATTATTGATAAAGTCATAGTTAATATAATAAGAAATAGGCTTACAATAAATGAAGCAATTAGATAAAACGTACAATCGTTTTCTCCCGAAAATGCTAAAATTCAAATCTGTTTTAGCTTAACAGTAAAATGTACTCCCCATAACAGTGCCATACGCAGAATTTTACGGTGGGGGTCATAGGTCAGCAAGGTGGGGGGGAGGGGACCTCCGATGAGGTGGTCCCTCCACCAAAAAAAACGACCTTTTTTTTTAGCTTGAGGTCTTCTGACACCCAATTTTTATGGACCATACTGTTCGGCGGGATCCATGAGGTGGTCCCCCCCTCAATTTTAGGCCCATGAGGTGGTCCCCCCTCAATTTTGGGTCCATGAGTGAGTGGGTCAGGGGGGAGGCTCCCCCCCCTTGCTGACCTATGGTGGGGGTGTACTTGAGGTAATGGGGGTTACTTCAGGTAAAATTCCCCTTAATTCCCCTCGTGTTTCTTCTATCTTTGGGCCCAATGGGGTTGTACTTACACCCTATACCCCCACCCCCGTTTAGGGCATGCCCCGTAAAAGGCGTAATACAGTGAAACTTCGATTTAGCGCTCCCCTTAAAACTCGATTTAGCACCCCCGGAAAAGGGCGCTAAATTTTTTCGAATTTCAGTTTTTTCAATGTCTATCCAATTTTTTTAAAAATAAATTCGTTTTTTTTCAAAAAAAGAACATTTATTGAAAAAGCAAAAATACTTAGGCGGTGACGGGGATTGAACTTGCGCCTTTCCGACTGCAAAAATAAAGATTTATCAACTGCGCCATGAAGACAATATTTATTCAATATAAAATCAAAATTTTTACAATTTTTCAAACACCAATAGGACTGGGTGTAGACGGCGGATTCTCAACAGACGTGTAATAAAAAAGTTGCCCCTGCTTTTTGCACAGAGGGAAAAAGTAAAAAACCCATTTTTTCCCTGAATCAGGGTCAAAATCGACTTTGACACTTTGGAAATACATTAGAATCAACTTAAAAATGGTTTTTAAGCATAAATAAACAGTTTTTTGTCGAATTCTCGCATTTTTCACTTTTGGTACAACTTTGGTCCGCCGTGTGTTGTTTGATCATTGAGCACTTGTGTTCTTAGAAGAAAAATGGGCGGAGTCACGCCAGTCTTGTTTACTATTTGTTGTTTTTTCTTGAATGGCTTTCCCGGCGGAGTCAACGTGGCTTTTCGGAAGGAAAAAATATTCGAGTGATGAATAAGCCAGTCTAGTCTAATAAGCCATTCGGGAACTTACGAAAGCATGCATTCGCCGTATCAAGTATTCACATACAATAATAACATAACAAGTTTTGGTCAAGCCAGACTTGTTTACAAGCGGATCAAATTTTGATGATGTCTTGTGAAATGTGTTTATGTTATTATGGCTAGGAAAACTAGAGTATATATAAGGTAAGGCAGAGTTGTGATTTAGTTAGTTTCATATTTTTGAGGTTGAATAAGAATTTTTATTTTTATATTGGGTGCGTTGAATCTCTAGGAAAATGACTTTTCTGGGGTTTTTCTAGGCGGAGAATTGATTGTGTGCATTTCCGAACTATAAAAATGTTATCTTAACCCTGATTCAGGGAAAATGGAGGGTGTATTGAAGCGAAAATAAAGTTCAGATTTTCAAAACCGACCGTCCAGGGGTTTTTCTAGACGGGGAATCGATTTCGCGCATTGCCGAACCATGAAAATGCTTTCCCATATTTTTTGTTGTGTTGTTTCAGGAAGAAATTTTTTAATTTTTTAGAATCTTCTAACGTTATTTTCTACTAAACTCATTTTAATCATGTCTTCCTACGAACGAACCACTGTGACCAAGCAAGAAACCACCGTTCCGGCTACTCAAAACATCCACACTACCACCGAACTCCGTCAACAACCGTTGCACACCAGTGGAGTCAACTCCACTGTTGAATGCCAAGCTCGAGTTGGTGGAACGAACGAGTGCCAAGATGACCGCGGCTTCTTCGAAAAGGTCAAAGATGCCATCACTGGCGGAGACAATCCGGCCAAGAAGGCTGAGCACTATGCGGAAAAGGTACAGGATGAGAATTTTGCGATTTTTGCGATATTTTTTCAAAATTTTTCAAGTTTTAAATTTTCACCAAAATAACTCTATAGAGGGTTTTCTATGGGAAGAATCGATTCCGAACCTTGAAAACGCTTTCCTTCTCCCGATTCAAGGATAGACATGTATATTGAAGCGAAAATAGGCTTTAGGTAAGCGTTTTCAAGGTTCGGCAATGCTCTAAAAAAATCAAAAAATTTATTTTTGAGTTAAAAAATCCTAAAAGGAGTATTAAAAAAATTAATTTTTTAGGCTGGCGAAGAAGCCAAGAAAGAGGCGAAATTAGCCTGTGAAGCACAAAAATATGCCAACAAGGCTGCCGAGAAGGCTAACAAGTATGCATCCAAGGCCGAAGAAAAGCTGATGGAAAAAGAACGTGCTTGTGAGAAACAAGAAAGCTACACCGAAAAGGCTCGTGCTGAAGCTGAGCGTCTCAACCAGTGCAAGGAAGCTGACCTCTCACGTCAAGGTAAAAATTTAAATTTGGAGCTACTATACAATAGGATGGGCTAACCATTTGAAAGTTTTTTTGGAAATGACCCCCTAGGCATAAAAACATGCGAGGAATTTGACATTTTCGAAGCGAAAAATGCTTCCTTGATTCAGGGAAGGCGTATTGTGTATTGAAGCGAATATTTTTTAATTTAAACATCTCAATGTTTATTTTTAGCTCAAGAACTCAAATGTGCTGGCTCCAAGCTTCAACAGGCGCACTAAGAAGTCGCAGATCAGTTTTTTATATTTACCAAAAACTACCACTTACTTAATATAAATCTAATCACTTTTTGTGCAATATGTTTTTTTGTATCGATTACCCATTAATTTAATCTTTGGTATTTGAAGAAAAATAGTGTTCAAACATTTATAATGGGTAATCTAATTGACACACTTATTTATTTGTGCTTTTTTGCTTTATGATTCTTTTTGTAAAAATAAACGGCCGTTCCAATTATTATTATACAATACAAAATTCTTGAAGTGGATTGCTTTGTGGAGTCGCATAGTGAAGTTACAACTGTTATAGAAGGAAATAATGGAGGTAGACTGAATATACATTTGCGAATAGTAGTTGGTTCGAGACTTTATTCGATGTTTCGACGATATACGTCTTTTTCAAGTCTATTAACACAGGAATACTTCTTTGTACTAAATGTTGCGTTTGATAAATAAGGCATTGCTGAGCAACTTTTACAAAGACACTATGGTAAAAATCGTCGATCTAGCTGATCTAGGGCCTCTCAAACATGGTAGGGACATGATTTTTCGAACGGTTTAGTTTTCTAAGCATATCTCGACGAAGAAACGGTTTTGAGAAATGATTAACCACTCGTCAGATAGCTGCATGCAGCCCTACACAATGACATGTTGATCGCTATAATCGGTTGAAATAAATCTGAACTATAGCTAAAAACATATCGTAAGGTATGGTGTCGCGAACAAAGGGAATTAGCTGAAAGAGAAAAAATAGCGTCTAGTGGATTTTTGGATCTCCCTAAGTTCGGAGGGTGCGGATACTCCGCAAATAGATTTGGGGCGAGGCCACCGGAAAGATGGGAATAAACCCGTAGGAAGATGGTCTTCCAAATGTCGGATGCTCCGAAGAAAGTATTGGTATGCTACCAAATAATTAAACTATTTATTCACAAGAATAAAAATCCAACAGTTTTATGTGTTACATTGTGAGAAGTGAGAAGATAAAAAGTCTAAAGCGCATGAGAAAGCTTCCTGGTCGAGCCCGGACCGGAAAGAAGACGGGAAAGCGTGCATTACAATAAAAGAGAAAGAAATAAATGAGCTAAAAAGGACGGAAAATAAGGCAAGGAATAAAAATGTCGCTAACGTGCGAAAAGAATTTTAGGCCCTAAAACGGGCCCTAAAAAGACCCTCTTGGACCCTAGGGTGTCCAAGACATATGGTTTTTTATAATAAAGACTTTCATAAATTCTACGATAGCCGCTCGCAGGAAGGTCCTAGCGGCTCATAATCTTTTACAAATTTGTAGCGCCGATTCTCAGCTTTCTAACGACACCAAGATCATAAAATTTAGATGAAAATTCGTCGAGTTACCCATTTGAATCCAAATGTACAGGGTGATCAATAATTTAACAATTATTTAAAAAGCTCGCCAAAAATTGAGTTTAAGTCCATTTCAATTGCCCGATAGCTCATTCGATAGCCATCATCACCAAATTTTTTAGCAAAAAAATTGCGGAAAAAGAGCGTATTTTCGAGATTTTAGAGCCAAAATAATAAAAATTAGCACTTTTTGCATACCCCCAAATACGGTCAATTTTCAAAAAAAGCCTTAAAACGTTTCAAATCGCCTAAATTTTTTGCACTCGGGGGTTTTCGATCACGGGGAACACGAATCCGAAGGAATTTTTTAATTTTGATCTCATCTCGACGACCATGCAGAGATGCCCACCCTCAAATATGGTCAATTTTCAAAAAAAGCCCTAAAACGTTTCAAATTGCCTAAAATTTCTTGCACTCGAGGGTTTTCGACCACGGGGAACACGAATCCGAAGGAATTTTTTAATTTTGACCTCATTCCGACGACCACCCAGGGATGCCTAACCCCAAACATAGTCAATTTTCAAAAAAAGCCTTTTTTATTTTTTTGTTGAGAATTGACTATATTTGATGGTGGGCATCCCTGCATGGTCGTCGGGATAAGATAAAAGTAAAAAATTCCTTTGGATTCGTGTTCGCCGTGGTCGAAAACCCCCGAGTGCAAAAAATATAGGCGATTTGAAACGTTTTAATCTTACAAAATTCAGTGACACAAACAGACAGACATTTCTTGTTATATTAAAAGATATTTAAGAACCAAATATGTACTTAATGAACTGTTGCAAAAAATTTTCTAAGTAATTAATTGATAAGCAATGATTCTATTGTATTCTGGTTCTATTTTTTGAATAAAGAATTCTGCTATATCAAAGACACATGAACAAAAGCATGTCTTTGTGTTATTTGTGTTTTATACCCGGATTTCTTATCTAACAATGATCACATTAGTTTATCAAAACGTGCAAGATTTTTGCCTATAAATTCTTTGACTCAACAAACTTTTCGCTACTTTTCTCTAGATATTCGAAGCTCTCATTTTAAAGAAGATGAACTTTCTCTTCTTGTTAGTTTTGGTACTAACATTTTCACTCAGCCTGACCCTAGATCCTCCTTATGGTCAACTAAAAGTTGTTGGGACACATCTTACGA
>JAQGCP010001755.1:0-11684 GCA_034699885.1 Acrobeloides thornei | reverse complement strand
AGTTTAGACACTGTGCCAATTTTTCGACTTTTTCAAAAATTTTCTAAGTCCTGAAAAATGGCGTTTTCGATAGGTGACTAAAAATTGCAATATCTCAGCGAAAATTAAATGAAGTCGACCAATTTTTTTCCTACAATATTCTACGGCTTTTAATCCACAATTATAAAGGAAATTAAAAAAAGCCCTTTTCTGTATTATAAAAATGCATTTCATTTTCTCGATTTTTCGGCTTCAAAGGCGAATAACTTTTTATGGTATCCTCCATTTTTTGAGATTTGGTCTTAAAATGTGCGTAACAATCTAGGCAAAACTTCGTATAGAGAATTTTTCTTTTTAATAATCGAAAAAAATTTTAGTAAAAAATTGAAAAAAGACAGCTTTTTTGACAATTCCAAAAGGAAATTTTTTTATTTTGTCGAAAAACGACAAAACTCTCTATACAAAGTTTTGCCTAGATTGTTACGCACATTTTGAGCCCAAGATCTCAAAAAATGGAAGATACCATAAAAAATTATTCGCATTAGTAAGTTTTTCCCTTTGTAAATAGGTCGAACTTTGTTTGTTCGAATATTGTCTTTTGTGGTGCAGTGGCGAAGCCGTCGACCATTCACCACAATGGAGCAGGGTTCGACTCTTTTGTTCGAACCTAGTGTTAAATGGCTCGAGCGCCATTTAATTTGACTTTATTTAGTGAGATTAACGCATGTGAAAGTTTTTAAAAGTCATTTTGAGCCAATCCGCGGAATCCCTTACATTCTAGCCTTGTCCGAAGATCAAAAACCCTATTTTAAGTTGATTTTTTGAATTTTCTAACCTGTCTAAAACACCCTAGATAATTTTTTCGGCCAAAATTTCTATCTAGCCGATGTTTTCCAATATAGAGAACATTTTTCGTATGATTTTGAAAAAATCTGAGAAACTTCGATTTTTGAGCCTTTTTTTCATGGTGGCCGTAGTGGGAGGGGTCGAAAAAAATTTTTTCTCGGATTTTTTCAAAACCACACTAGAAATGTTCTCCATATTAGAATACATCAGCTAGATAGAAATTTTGGCCGAAAAAAAATTATCTAGGGTGTTTTAGACAGGTTAGAAAATTCAAAAAATCAATGTAAAATAGAATTTTTGATTTTCGGACAAGGCTAGAATGTAAGGGATTCCGCGGATTGGCTCAAAATGACTTTCATAAACTTTCTCATGCATTAATCTCACTCAATAAAGTCAAATTAAATGGCGCTCGAGTCGTTTAGCACTACGGCCACCTAGGCTCGAACTTTCGAGATATCGTCTCTTAAAAATTTAGCTATGGCGGGCTACAACAACAATCACAGTTTTACGATTATGCTACAACATTTAATTCCAAAGGCATGTTGGAAAGAATTTGTTTGGATACCAATGAAACAAAAATTGTGGATGCTCCTCGTAATATAGTAAAAATTCATTTTTTGATTGAAAATTTTTTACAAATTCAATTTTTAGTCATATATAATATTCAAAGGAGCACCCTATGATCCGATTGTTGGCTCAGGTGATCTTCATGAACAACCAAAAATTGGCTTTCAAATGGAAGTTTCGGCAAAGTGTGGTGGAGAATTTTATGCTGGAGAAAAGATGAAAAGTATTAATATTCAAGGACCTATAAAATGGTGTAGATGGGCTATTACAATAGATCCTGCTCGGAGAGTGCCAGGTAAATATCTAAATAGGAGGGGCAGTGGCGTAAGAAAGGGGGTGGCAGGGAGGGGGGACAGGTAGCATAGGCAAGAATTGGATTGTTCAAACAACACATGAACAGGATGACAAGAACTTGTAATTCTTTTCATCGTCCCGTTCTTGTTCGTTCCGTCAATTCTTCCCGTTATTGTGTATGCCGGACAGGTGCCCTCTAATGAGCTAAAATTTTTAGAAAAATCGCTCTAGAGTTATGTTTTTGGGAAAAATCGGCCTTTTTTGAGAAAGTGCCCTCCTAGCCGACTCTTTTGCCTACGCCACTGGGAGGGGGGGGGGGGGAATTTCGGGACCTCGGCCCCTGTTTCGATGCCTGTTACGCCAATGTGGGCCACATGGGCTTTCTAAAATATTTTATTATAAACATACCTTGTTTCATTTCTTTTAGGCTGGGTTGTACGAGTCAATTTGGAACGGATTAATTATATTAGCGGCTTTAAAAATTATACGGATCCTAGAACTGGCCAAAGAATTGACCCATCCGAAGAGCCCAAGCTAATGCTTTATCAAACCAAGCAAAATCCACCCGAAGATTGGTTGTATGTGTTCTATAGACCAGCTATATAAATTCTCAAAATTTTAGGCTTATAACCAAATCGATAATCGATCCAAATTTGACCAAAAATGATAGCAGCCTTGCTGGTAGAACGACCCTAAGACTCAATTCTAAGAAACTCTCAGCAGAAATGCCACCTTCGATAAATATGGATCCGGATGTTGGTGAACAGAGTTCGCATTATCAATTCGCATCCGATATGTGGCCATATGTTATGATTGAAGGAAGAAATCTACGACCGAGCGACCATTATTTAGTTCGATATATAATCAAAAACAATGAAGATCAATGTAAGGGGTCATTCATGCACACGTATACAACTTTCTCCTAACCCCTTTCCAAATTGGCGTGGGGGGAGGGAATGTGCGCTTGCTCTCTAGCGCGAAGCGTGCGTTTTCTGACGCGCAAGAATCCTAGTGGTCCCCCATTATGATTTTTTCACATTGGCACGCCCCCCCCCTCCCGCCAAAAAAATCTTGTAGCCCCCGGAAATACTTATAATGTGTTGTAACATTGTGGCTATAGATACACGAGAGGTAGTCTAGTAAACACCTAGCCTGGGCAAATAGCTGCCAGTGTTTAAATCTGTCGTGTTGTTGAACAACAGGCCTTTCAGTCTTGCCTCTCGCTAGTCCATGAGATAACCTCATCCGTTATATGCAGCTAATAAACAATTTTGTATAACCACCCTCGAACAACACCATACAGTCCAACTATTACAATCCTTTTTGACAGGAGGGGAACAACAAAAAAATACCAGTGGTTAAACATCATTCCCTGAAAAATCAATTTCCCTTTTTAGTTTGTGGTGGTGAAGTCAAGGGTCATCATGGTACACTAACACAACCGAATGTTTGGTATGGTACTTCTCAGGATTTTGAATGCATTTGGACGATCACGAATGTTCCTGGAAGTTCAATTTCTGTTGACATAAAGCATGGAACAATTCTTTAGCCTAATCTAATTTTTCTACTTTTAGAAAAGTTGAAATTATTGAAACCGAATTTTGTACTGGTTCTTACTTAGAAATTCGTGATTCGAACTCAACTGGAAAGTTGTTGGGACGATTTTGTAAACCTACTTCGTTTCAAAACTTTAATGTAAGTTACAAGCTAGTGTTAATCCCCTGGCATCAGTAGCGTATCTAGGATCAAATTTCGTGCGAGAGTGGGGGGGGGGGACATTAAGAAAAAATGTTCATTTTTTGAATTTCGGGGAGCACGGCCACCCCTTTGTACTCCCCTGGATACGCTACTGCCCAGCATATCTCCTTAAATAAGCATTATCAAAAAATTTTCCCTACTCTCATATGATCAAATTAGTATAACAATAATTTTTAGGCCCAAAATTTCTGGATCAAATTTCGATCAGTCAATGATTCCACTTGGGAATGGAACGATAGGCCAAAGTTCGAATTGTCATACAAACGAAGTTTGCTAACTTTTCTCTCTCTCAACTTTTAAAATTATAGCCTTTGGCGGTTGGACAAACTCCCACATCATCGAATCTCCTATATCAGAATACGCCGAAGGAATGTTTATCACTTGGTACATCCGAGCAGAAAACGTAGAAAACTTCCTTCAAATCACAATCGATGAAGTTAACATTCCCGATTTGGAAGACACCTATGGTGTTGTTGGGAAACGTCAACAACTTCGAGTTTATGCCAGTGATTGTGGTTTTGGTGATGAACATTCAACATTTACGCCAATTAGAGGATTTATTGCTTGTAGAAGCTGTTGCAAGGGCTCGGAAAACCTACAGGTTCAAGTATTTAATGGATGGATTACTGAGCCTCGAACGTTTATTGTACGAGATTCGGTGGCTACAATAACATTTGGGTCTTATATGCATAATTCAAGGTTTAAATTGCACTGGGATGATATTACGCCAGAAATTGCTAATAGGACTTATTTGGGTAGGTGTTGTTTATTAGGCACTTTTTGACAAGAATCTCACACTATTCCTCACTCTTATCCCTATGGCGTTGCTCCAGGTATAAGTTTTTTGGGTACCCTACCCAAAAATTTTTTTGGAGGAATACCTCAAGTTAACTAAGTACCCCCCCCCCTCACCGTGAATTTTCAAAATCTAGACTCCCCTTATTCATCATCTTCTCTAATATTCAAATAGGCTATGACTATTTTTAGGAAGCACAACTCTGAATCAAACATCTACAGAAGGTTGGCAATGTGGAGGAATCCTCGTCCCAACATTTGACCCACAATATTTGGAAAATCCAAAACTGGGCCTGAAGTATCCAAACGACATGAAATGCAAATGGACCATCAAACGACCTTTGTTTCATGGACTTGAGTTCAAATTTTCCTATATCGACATGGAGGAACATGTAGAGTGCCGTTATGATTATGTGTCTATTATCAATTTGTAAGTAGAATATACTCGTCATAAGAAAAAAAGGGGAGAGATGGTGCAGTGGAATTTTACACCAACGTTCCACACGTCGTGGGTTCAATTCAAAAATTTTTGGAGGTGTATGGGACAAAAACTTTTTAGCTTAAGCGAGATTTTGTACCTTGTTTTTTAGTTTTTTGGCTATAACTCGGTCAAATTAAACTTATTTGGGCTCAGCAATATCTCATTGAATTCCTGAGATCACGACGAATAATTTTTAGAACATCACTCTTTATGAAAAAATTTCTATGTTGGAGAAAACGTAGAAGAAAGTTATTGATGCTTTTGAGTTAAGTTTACTGAAATTCGCAAATTACAATTGAACAATAACTTTCTTCTAAATTTTCTTCAACAAAGAAATTTTTTCATAAAAAGTGAATTCTACAAAGTTATTTGCCGTGATCTCAGGAATTCAATGAGTTATCGCTGAGCCAAAATAGATTTTATTTGACCGAGTTATAGCAAAAAACTTCTCTCGTGGAAAAAGCCCATATAGGGTCATTTTAGTGAAAATTTAAAACTTGAAATTTTTTAAAAAGCATAATAAATCATAAGAATCCGATTTTTTATGCTGTACCCTGTACATCAGTTCATTATCTTTTTAGAGATATAACCAGCCCAGATAAACTCTCCATACTCGATGAAGCCAGCTACTATGCCCGCTATTGCAAGAAAAGCCAAGTAAACTTTGAAATCCCTGTTAGCTATGACAGAGAATATTACGTCTACTTTATCACCGACCGCTCCAGAGCCTTCACCGGCTTTAAACTCGAATACAAACTTACTTGCAAAGTCTTCGAATATATGACTCATTATAATGGACCATTGAACCATGTTATAACCAGTCCTGGGTATCCGCAATCTTACCGTGCGAACGAATCATGTTACTGGAGCGTAATGCTAGAAACAAATCGACAAGTTGTTGCTGATGTGGTCGATATTGATATAGATAGTGCAGATGGTGAATGTAGAGGGGATTATTTGCTTGTTGGTGAAAACATGTTTGATGAAGATAAGAAGTTTTGTGGGATTAAGCTGTTTAATAAGACAATGAATAATGGGAGAGTGTATATAAAGTTTAATACGGATTCTGTGGAAAACTCGAGGCGAGGGTTTAAAGTAAATTTTTGTCAATTATTGTAGGGAAACTGTCCATAAATCCACCGTAGCTTATAAGGAGAGGCTACTTAGTGTGTACACGCAGATTTTTTTGGAACTTGTTTTAAAGGATCAGTCCAGTAATTTACAATCATATGCAAAATGGTATATTCGGAAAGATCGTGAAAAATGGAGAATTTTTTGTTTTTATGGAATGTTCTGAATCGTTGTAGTTTTCGAGATAATTGCGTTTGAATTTGTTACAAGCTCTTCGCTGTAATACACAATTCAAAGAAGTTTGTGTATTACAACGAAGAGCTTGTAACAATTTCAAACGCAATTATCTCGAAAACTATGACGATTCAGAACATGCCGTAAAAACAAAAAATGCTCCATTTTTTATGATCTTTCCGAATATATCATTTTTTCATATTGTTCAAAACTGGACTGGTCCTTTAAAGTCCGTTTCAGCACCTAGGTGAAAACTTTTGTTATAATTTTCGCAGGAAAACCAGCTTTCTAAGGGGTTTTCTAAGCGGGGAATTTATTGTGAGCATTATCAAAGCATGAAAATGCTTTCTTGATCCTGATCCTTAGGTCCCTAGGGGTTTAGACGCCTAAGCATCTAAGCGCCTAAGTGTCCTGCGTCACGTAGGCACCTAAACTCCTAGGCGCTAAGGATTAGGATTAAGCAAGCATTTTCATGCTTTGATAATGCGCGCAATCGATTCTCTGCCTAGAAAAATATCTAGAAAGCTAGTTTTTCTTCAAATTTTAGTTCATTTTCGCTTCGTTACACATAATCCCTTCCCTGAATCAGGGTCAAAGAAGTATTTTCAGGGCTCGGGAATGCGCACAATCGATTCCCCGTATAAAACTACCCCTGTAGGAGTCATTTTCAAGAAAAATTTTCGAAAAAATTATCACGTTACTTTTGGTCCCTCTCCTTTAAAAGTAACACTTTTTTTGTTTTTTTTTTATTATTTGTACATTCCTTTTGATGTAATATTATTAAATTTTCAGATCCCAAAGAAGAAATTTTTTCGTCAAAGTACATGGTGGCATGATGGATATATATCGCATGATGGAAAAGAAACGTTGTAAATTAATTGATAGAGAAAATTGAGAAGTAAAAACGTAAAAAAGTAACATTTGATTGTAATAAATTCCTTGGTATTTGGCGAAAAGATCATTCGAATCTAGATGAATCAGAATTTGGTTGATTTAAAATAGTCAATTAAGATAAAATTTAAAAAAAACTTGACATGGAAATGACCCTCATACATAGTTGAATAGGAGGAGGGAGTCGTAAACCTCCTCGTGCGGCGCGGGGATCTAAAGGAAATTTTTGCCTTTCGGCGCCTCCCCCCCCCCATTTTTCGGGGCCCTCGCGGCGCAGGGGGTCGTAATTACGACCCCCTATTCAAGTATGCCCTCATAAGAAAAAAAGCTCCAACAATTTACATATAACTCTTTCCATGACGAGAATGAAAAATATCGACTATTCAGTGGAAGAGAAGTCGACCGTCCGATCTGGCATGTTAAGCAATGTTGAGAATCCAAGTTTTATCCCACCAGAGTCAAACTTTTGTATTTCAAGAAAATTTTTATATGACCCCCTAAATTCGGCCTCGTAGAATGTTTTGCCTATAATTCTTACTTATTAGCCGCTTTATTCGTTTTTGTCCCTTCATTGTACAAATTGCGTGGGATATGGTTATGGGCAACAATCTTACAGGGGAATCGATTGCTCCTTGAACCGTGACGCCTTGATTCAGGGAAGGGGTTGGGGTATTGAAGCGAAAATAAAAAAAATTCGGTTTTTTAACGAGAAAATGTCATTCTAGGGTAATTTTAGGCGAGGAATCAATTGTGCATATTTCCGAACCCTGAAAATGCATGTCTGATCCTGATTCAGGGAAGGGGTTGGGTGTATTGAAACGGAAATAATAATAAAAAATCGGTTTTTTACCGAGAAAATGTCATTCTAGGGTAATTTTAGGCGGGGAATCAATTGCGCATATTTCCGAACCCTGAAAATGCATGTCTGATCCTGATTTATCATACAATTACACTAGAAACGACTGTTTTCCGAATA
Organism: Acrobeloides thornei; assembly: GCA_034699885.1. NCBI lineage: Eukaryota > Metazoa > Nematoda > Chromadorea > Rhabditida > Cephalobidae > Acrobeloides > Acrobeloides thornei. Next base: position 3,792 of record JAQGCP010001755.1, on the reverse strand, counting down.
AAACCAGAATTTCTTTGATTTTCGCTTCAATACCCCGATCCTTCCCTGAATCAGGGTCAGGCATGCATTTTTAAGGTTCGGAAATGCGCGCAATCGATATCGTCACTTAAACAGCTTTTTCTGTTAAAATTCGCATATTTTTTGCTCAAAAATGAAGTATGTGTGGTCAACGAGCTCTCAATTTAATTTCTATGAGGATCTAGACCCAAAACATTAAATCGTTACTTTTCTATAATGGTCTCTGTAAAGACTGGGTACAGGATGGGTTCAAAATCACTTTTTATATATATTTTTTCTTTGCGCGCATCTGAAAGAGCACATCTAAATGCTTTAGAAGACACCCCACGGCGAAGCAAATCTGCTAGTGCTAACCAAACTAAACCCTCTTAGTCTTTGACCTTCTTTCTTATATAAAACCCAAACATTCCCCCGATATATTTTTAAAGGACATTTATATGATTGATGTTGTTCTTTTTTATCCATGCAACCATATCGACTTTTTGATTGCTATGAAAAAATTTCCTTCAATTTTCGTTTTTTATACTTTTTAATAGGCAGATAAAAACATTCGTTTTGTTTCGTAAAAAATGGTTGCACTTTGAAAAGTGTAAAAACATAATTTCAACCCGAAATTATTGCTCACCCGGAGGCGAAATTTAAACTCCACCCAATTTGCAGTAGTCAACCTAATCGTGCGAAGAAACTTGTGTTCCTCTTCTCGCTAGCCCGGCGGCAAATTTTTTGCTTCTGGAGTGGCGTTTTCTATCCTTTTTTAAGATCAATGACTCAATGCCCTAAGCTTCATCGGTGCCGCCAAAGTGAGCGATGAAGAAAAGAGGCAATAAGCCAGACTAGCCACTTTCTGAGCGCGATTCGATGTGCGATGGCAAGGGAAGAGATGGAGCACGGATTCCCAAGTCTAGATTGGATTCTTGACCATATTTTTTACTACTAGCATAAATATTGGCAAATTTGAAAAATTTCTTTTTAGCTGGATTGTCGATTCTTAGTTTCCTTGGCATCCTGGCTAGGATTTCGTCGAGAAGTTGGTAGGAGGATTTATTGATTAGTTAAAAATGATGGGCTAGAAAAATTTTAAATCAAATTTCAATTTTTTTTAAATTTGCAAAAATATACTTGTGCAGAAAAACACTACCATAATCGCTAATTTCATTATTTTGCTACTATAACTTAAAAGATACTCATTTTAGTATCTTTTGGATTATGATATTGAAAAATTGAAATTAGCAGTTATGATAGATTTTTTAATGAAAAAGTATCATAATCTGTAATTTCATTTTTTCAGTATCATAATCGAAAAGATACTTATTTGTGCATCTTTTCGGTTATGATACTGAAAAAATGAAATTACAAGTTATGATACTTTTTCATTGAAAAATCTATCATAACTTGTAATCTCATTTTATCAATATCATAACTTAAAAGATACTAAATTTTGTATCTTTTGCGTTATGATATTTTCATCATAACTCAAAAGATACTAAAATATGTATCTTTCAAGTTATGATACCGGAAACATGAAATTAGGTATGATAAATTTTTCACTGGACAGGTAGTGTGAAAAATCATATTTTTACAAAATATGCAAAATTTTATAACACAAAAAATTTAGTTGCCAAGGCCCCTATATTGGATGGCCTGTAGCTCTGACGGTATTAATATCCTGAGAGTTTCGACAAATTTTTTACCTAGCTGGAGACAAGCTATTGTATTAATTTTGGGTGTCCTTGTGTTTGCTCAACTCGTCACCATTTGCGGGTCAAGGTAGGCGTTTTACTCAGACTTTAATTCTAAAGCTTGATGTTTTCAGTCACGCTAGAGGTGTGTGTGTGTGAATTATTTATGGTGTGGGAAAAAAAGAATTGAATTTTCAAAATTTCGGTGAAAAAAGATTTTTGCATTCATACATTTTAAGCCATTCAGCTAACACAAATTCAGGAATCTAGCAAAATTGGAAACGCAAAAAATTCTTCGTTGTCTGGAAAAAACGAGTCTTTGATAAGTTCTGTCGAACTTATCAAAGAGAAAAAACTTAGTGAAAAGACCTTTTGCTTATTAGAAATGAACAAAATGGGCCATAGGTTTCGGTGCAAATGCATTAATCATGTTCAAATTCAGTTACGACGCTCTTTTGACTCAGTTTCATGTCTTATTTGTTTTCACTCCGAGTGAAACAGAAAAAATTTAGTGAAAAGTCCCTTTGCCAAATACTATCAGCAAAAGGGTCTTTTCACTAAATTTTTTCTCTTTGATAAGTTCGACAGAAAGCTAGACAACGAAGAAATTTTTGCGTTTTCAATTTTGCGCTATTGTAACTTTTTTGCGTTTGCAATTTTGCTAGAACCAAATTCAGCTGACACAAATTTTAAAAAGTGTTTTGTAAACGCTTCGATGTCGATGAAACATGTTGGTGAGATGGTTTGAATGGAGACCTGAAAACTTTTTATCAAACAAAAATCTTTCTATTTTTAACCCAATATTTTTTCATAACTACAAATCAAGATTTTCTCGAATTTTTTTCTCATCATCTTCTTCATAAATGACAAGATTAGCAGTTATAGCAATTGGCTCTAAAGGCATCTTCTCCTTCTCATCACAGCATAATCTAAGGCGATCCCATGGGTGCGCATAAGTTGACGTGAGTCGGGAAAATCGCAGAGCAAGAAAATAAGAAAAAACTTTTTTGCTGAATAGAAAATCACCCAAAGGAAAAAATAATACACTTTTTCAAAACAATGCATGCATTATTGATCAGGGTATTGTGTACTTTTCGATTTGTGGGTATTCAAATTTCTTGCATAATATAAAGTCTAGGTTTTACGCATGTGTGGACGAAAAACGACACGTGTGAGGAGGAAATCGGGAAGAAATATAAGCTTGTTATCGCTTAAAATCCTATATCATTTTACATTTATGGAGGCTAATTAGATTTTATTTAAATAGCACAACAATGTTGAGAGGAGGGAAAAAATAGCACAAAAAAATGTTGAGGAGAGAAAAAATAGCACAAAAATGTTGAGAGGAAAAATTTTTTAGCACAATTTTTTAGGAAAGCCTTCTACCGGCGGAACTCACGCCACTTACGCCGGCTCAGTCGACTGTATGACTGGGAAGTGGACGATCACGGCACTTTTCGGCCGGTTATTGATGCCAACAAAGTTGAGAGATCGACAGAAAAACGCTCAAAGCATTGCTCAAATGACTCGCACATTTTGGAGACTATCTTACACAAATACAATCGACATAAAATACCCGGAGGACAGGTCAAAGTTGAGGTCGAAGTATGGGTTCAAGAAATTACGACCATCAGTGATATTACCTCTGATTTTCAAGTGAGTTTAAAAAGCGAAAAAAAGATGAAATTTTCGAAAAATTTTAAAAAAATTTTAAAATCCTACGCTATCCAAAAATCCACTAAAATGAGGAAAATGGAAAAAATAAGCATTGATCCAAAAATTTAAGATTTAAAAAAATTCGGTACTAGTTTCGATGACAGGGTTCTAGATTCGAAAATTTTTTCGGATATTAGCAAAAAAAGCGTCGCTTACCTCGTTTTTCTAAGCAGGAAATCCGATTGTGCGCATTCCCGAGGCGGGAAAATGCTTTCTTTACCCGGATTTAGGGTCAGAAAGTTGGTGTATTTTTTTGATTTTCGCTTCAATACACCAACAACCCTAAATCCGGATAAGGAAAGCATTTTCACGTCTCGGGAATGCGCACAATCGATTCCCCGCATATAAAAACGGGATAAACGTCGCTTTTCCGGTTAAA
>JAQGCP010001754.1:0-11685 GCA_034699885.1 Acrobeloides thornei | reverse complement strand
TCGTGAGTTGAACACATTGACCCAAAATTTTCTTTTATCGTGAATAACAAATCTATAAAGGAAATAAATTCAAATTTAATTCCTACGAAGATTTCGCTCGTGTGTACACAATACATGTGTACAAAACACATGTGTACACGGGACAACACTGAGATGGACCCTCGCATGGATGCATGGACCCTCCTCTCAATTTTGGAATTTTCGCTCTTTGTTCAGCTATGGTTTTATTAATATTACTGAGAGAAGGCTGGAAAGAAGGGTATTTTGTAAAAAGTAAATTTTACCAATCAAAACATCTGATATACACAAGAAAATAATTAGCCAATTACATTGAAAGCTTCTCAATTTAGAAAATTTGGAAAACAACATGATTAGATATAAGTTACCAAATATCGAAAATAACCCACTTACAATATAATAAACCCTTATCAATGGAGAATATAGTGCCGTGTTATATGGTGGTAAGTTATAATACGAGCTGTTCATTTCAAAGCTACAATCTTATACGAAAGGTTATGCTCGATTGAAAATGTAACCGTATCAAAAGCACAATTCTTCAGAGCACATCTTATCAGCGTTAATTACAACATTGTCAAATATCCCAGCCAATAATGCGCAACACACTTCTATGAATTCCTTTAAATGAGGATGTTAATGTTATGAAAATTTTCTCTAATTCAAATTTCAAGAATAGACTCTGTGAGATATAACATAATTTTTTAATTTTTATACTTATAAAGGTTCTGAAGTACAATCGAAGAATCTTTTAAAATATATGAACTTTCAGGTTTTTCATCTTTTTAAAAGAAGATAATGATAGGTCTATATAGTCTGGCAATAGGGACGAATGCACCGAAAAAAATTTTTCTTCCACACGGATCTTCCGCACATTTTTCGCACAATAAAAGTTGTCTGAATTTCAACAAAATCGTGTTTATTGAAACGATTGACAGAAAATCTTTAAAAAATGTGAAAAAAAATTCAAAAATGTGCGAAAGACCCTTGTGCGGAAAATTCTTGATCGGTCAATTCCTTAAAAATTGTGCGGTGCATTCGTTCCTATTGCTTATAATCTCGACTTTCCCTTGTACAGTCAAACCGGGATTAGTCACACCCCTCCAGAGGGGTGACTAAATCGAATTGTTGGGGGCAAATGCCAGTTGGTGAAATAAAATCTCTGCTAGTTGGTGATTTTTATTTTATGTCACCAACTGGCAATTGTAGAAATTGCCAGTTGTTAACACAAAATATCTACCAAGGCTTAGGCTTAGACCTAGGCCTAAAATTGAAGAGGGGCGTTAATTAGAGGGGACGTATTTTACAGTATTTACGATAGGATATTTCCATGAAAATAAAATTTTCTCATTTTTGAAAATAGTGGAGCTCGGATTAACCACGCCGAAAACGTGGAAATATAGGAAATTTTTTATATTAGGCAAAAGTTTTCGGACCCGATCGGGACTCGAATCTGGACCTTCTGGCTATCGTCCAAGAGCACTACAATTGTGCTACCGAGACCTACAACCATACATGGGCAAGCAGGGGGGTACTGGGCCCCAAGATACGAATTGATCCCAAAGGTTACTGTCGACCAAAAAAAACGTCGACAGGCGAAAAAGTCGAAATACGAAATCGTAGTCAAATACGAATTCGTATATATGTTTTGCCGTCAAAATACGAATTGGTCCACTAATTTTCCCCCGATACGACGAATTAGGGGGGGGTACAGTAGCCCCCCCCCCTTGCCCATGTATATACACAAAGATGCGGACATTTGAGCGCGGATTCATCAGGTATGAGATTGGGGTGACTTTGTCATAACAACAAGCTATGCTTTAATAATATAAAAAGATTAAAACAAGTTCTTAGGCCGTAAATGTCCGTTTGACCTTAGAGGTCGAGTTAAAGCCAATAAAACTAAACCAGAAAAGGCCCTAAGTGATATAAAAGCGTCAGGATTAAAAGTTTTTGGGATCCCTTCAAAAAACGCCTAAAAAATCCAGTCGATTGAGACTGAGAACCTCTGACTCCATTTTCTCCATTTTGTCTCTTCTGAATCTTCAAAATCCATTTTTCATCAAAAATGGATTCAGAAGAGAAAAATGGAGAAAATGAAAAATGAAGTCAGAAGAGATCTTCTGACTCCATTTTCTCCAATTTTTCTCTTCTGACTCCATTTTCTCCATTCTTTCTCCTCTGAATCCATTTTTGATGAAAAATGAATTTTGAAGATTCAAAAGAGAAAAAATGGAGAAAATTGAGTCGGAAGATCTCAGTTGAATCGACTGAATTTTTGAGACATTTTTTATTTGATCCCAAAAACTTTTAATTCCCACGCTCTTATATAAAAAAAGTTTGTTGTTTTGTTGTCTCTTTGACTATCTTTCTATAATGCTGTGCTTTCTTAACATGAGTTTTTCAAAAAAATTTTTAATTTTTTCAATATATGAAAGTTTCGATGTTATTGTAATGACTTTGATCTTTAGCCGAAGTCCCAGAAACTTGCAACCAGTTGATGGATGCTGGGCGTTGTAGAGGACGCTTTCCCAGCTTTTATTATGACTTTGCGTATGTTTTTCGTTTGAACTTATGTGTATGATTTTGTTTTAGACGAGGCGAGTGCCTACCTTTTGACTATACTGGTTGTGGTGGAAACTCGAATCGTTTCCATACCAAAGAGCAATGTGAAAGGTTGTGTCTTCGTCGACTCATTCAACAACGAGGTTCTTTTTTAAAAATAGTCAAGAGAAGTACTTTTTTCACACAAAAACTATAAAAAATTTTGAGTTTAAAAAAATAACTAACGCACTTCGCGTGTCTAACAAGGGAAGTACTCGATCGTGACTTCTCCGATTTTTTAAGGTTTAAGCTTAGGCTTAAGTTTAGGCTTAGGCTCAGACTTAGGTTTAGGCTTACAAGGAAAGTACTCGATTGTGATTTCTCCGATTTGTCTCAAATATAGCCTTTATTTTTGCCTTTGATTAGTAAAAACCGCAAAGATTTTTACCTGCCGAATTTGCGTTCAGAGATGGAAGCAAATTTTAATCTGCACCAATATTGCATTTGTATATGAATAAATTTTAATCTTCCCTGATATGGACATCATGGCGCAACGGATAGCGCGGCGATCTTACATTTTTGTGCCGAGGATTCGATTCCGCTTAGTGACAAATTATTTTTGCATTGGCTAAATGTTTTTTGCGTTTGCTTTAAAATTCTTTTATACTTTTTTACTTGAAGAGAATGTTTTTTATTGTTACAAAAAAATTTAGCCAATGCAAAAAATAATTTATCACCAAGCGGAATCGAACCCGCGACATAAAAATGGAAGACCGCCGCGCTATCTATTGTTCCATAATGCAAAAGACTGGAAATTCTTTCGTTGTAGAACAAACCCAAGAAAAGCACGTTTGTGAACATCCCAAAGACACAGGACCATGCAATCGTTTCGTCACAAAATGGTTCTATCTAAAAGCGGATGGCACCTGTAATAGATTCCATTATGGAGGATGCGAAGGAAATCCGAATCGTTTTGAAAATGAACAACAATGCAAGCAGACATGTGGTGAATATACTGGTATATCATCATTTTTTACCATTTTCAATTTCAGAGTGGTTCATAAAAAGGTTGCTTTTTTGCGATTTTTTTAGACCCAGTTCTTACGGTTTTTCTTCATAACATAAATTTTTTCACAAAAAGTTCACAAAAATATTCTACAAAGTTGTATGTCGTGATCTCAAGAACAACTTTGTAGAACATCACTTTTTGTGAAAAAATTTCTGTTACGAAGAAAATCCACATGAATAAAAAAAAGATTTCACGGAGAGGTTCCAAAATGCGCAGGAAGCATAGTGGATCACATCATAGACTTCGAGTTTGAAGACCCGTGTTCGAATCCCGCTCGGAACCAAATCTTTTTGCATCGTCGAAAATTGATGAAAATTTTTGCATAGGGGTAATTTTATGCGAAAAACACGATGATGGTATTATTTTTTCATGAAAATTTTTGTAAAAAATAGAAAAATCAATTTGAGAAAAAAAGAAAAACCCAAAAAATCACACTTTTTTCTTGGCCACCCTGTACTATAAGACAAGGTTTTAGATACTTGTTACTTGCCCAAAGTTGTTGGTCCGTGTGCCGGCAAAAACAAACGATTCTTCTATAACCAATCAACGAAACAGTGTACCGAATTCGAGTATTCTGGCTGCCTGGGTAACAGCAACAACTTCGAAACTCTTGAAGAATGTGAAAGTAGATGTGGTGGAAATGGATCAACACAAAATCTAAGTCAGTAATTTCTATTCATAAAGTCGGTTTCACGGAGAGGCTCCAAAATACGCCGGAAGCATAGTGGATAGCATCACAGACTTCGAGTTTGAAGACCCGGGTGCAATCCCACTCGGAGCCAAATCTTTTTGCATCATCGAAAATTGATGAAAATTTTTGACTAGGGATAATTTTATGCGAAAAACACGATGATGATATTATTTTTTCACGAAAATTTTTGTAAAAAATAGAAAAATCAATTTTTTACCTATTTTTACTTAAATCTTGATGTTTTTCAAGCAGGAATCATCTTGGTAAAAAATTGATTTTTCTAATTTTTACAAAAATTTTCATGAAAAAATAATATCATATTGTGTTTTTCGCATAATTTTGAACCAAAATCTCGTTACTTTTAGATCAAAATCCCGTTACTTTTAGACCAAACTTTCATTATTTTTCTCGTTAATTTTGGACCAAAGTTCCGTTTCTTTTGCACCCCCTCTATATAAACGGCCTATTTTTTAACTGTACATATATATTTTTAAAAATAAATAAATGTTATAAAACATTAAAAATATAATGATAATTTCATATATACAATATAACTTTTTTGTTTGACATAAAATGATGATTTTAATCCTATATATAGGGACCGTCACGCATTTTTGGAACTCGATAGTTTCATAGAAAAACCATCTCAAATACGCTTTAGAATCGAAATCCGTGCTATTAAAAACCATATTCTGAAAAAGACCGCATCAAAAACGGATTTCCCTATGAGAAAATAGCCTTAGAAAAGGCAAGTTTTGTACGTAAGGATTCTAAAGAAAAGCGTCTTTTTCCTATAAACTCAAATATCTCGCCTAAAATTGCATTAAATCCCTAATTCTACAAACAATGAATAATTTGAGGCAGGGAATCGAATGGCGAGGTTATTTTTGCAAAATTCTCAATTCTAAAGGTTGGAAAATTGAGTTTTTTTGTCAACACTAAAAAACCCCCTTTTCAAAAAAATTTTCGACTTTCAAAAAGTGCTTCAAATCGGTTTTTTTTACTAGTGTTTTTTTACATGGGGAGCTCGAATTTGAGGGAATTTTTTGTTTTTGAACACTGGAATTCAACACTACGAAGGTGGCAATTTTTCCTCAGGGGAAGTGATCTCTGGGGAATAAATCACTCTATTTCTTCCAAATCAGCGCGAAAACATCTTTTTTCTTTAACTGGGGTTTTTTCCTAGTGGGGAAGCAATTCCCAATGGAATTGGCTGATAAAATATTTTCCATGGTCCCCTATACCCCAAAATTTGCCCTATTCCTAAAAGTCGCCTAAATAGTAGCAATTAGACACTCGATCAAGCAATCAAAAACACGAACAAAATCCGTCAAACGGCATCATTATCGAACTAGCATCGTCTTTCGTTGTCAAAACAGCTCATCTTGGGTCATTCCAAGCCTTCTATATGCATATGCACGTGAAAGATGCACTAAGGCCCATGACCTAACCTAAAAAAGACCGCATCAAAAAATTTGTCAATTTCGCTGAGATATGAATTTTTTTCACAGACCCGAGCCGAGTTTTGAGGGTTAAGCTTCATATCTAAATCTAAGACAAAAAAAAATTCGATTATTAAAAAAAATTATTCCACTGGTTTCCTAGATTTACAAAAAAATCTTTATTCCAAGTGTTTCATAGTTTTATCAAAAGAAATTATATGTTTACTTTCATTATTGGTATTTGTTTGTTTTGTGATCCTGATAATTCTAAAAAGTATAATGGAGTAACGTATTAGCACATTAGTTCCAGACAATTAAAGAATCAAATTCTTTAATTGACCGGAGCTAATGATAAAGAAAGAAAAAAGCAAAATTTTTCTCCGATAATATTATTTTTGTTCTTGATTTCGATTGATCCAAGCCGAGCTTCAATTAACTTTGAAGGATAAAAATATTTTTTATTAGACAATTTTTTTCGTTATTCTAAAAATGTGAGGTGGATTTGTGTTGTTTTTTGTATAATCTTTTTTGTGGAGCATCTAAAAAACTTTGCTTCATGATGGAGTAAAAAGTGAAAAAATGATATATGTTGCACCCAATCCAGAGATTCACTAGACTCTGAGTCGGGTACCCAATCCAGAGTTCCCGACTCAGTACCTCTGGATCGGGTTTATCACCTATTGTTTCAATTGGCAAATTTTTCGACTAATTACCCTTGGCTCGTTTTTCGGCTATCGAAATTCTCCTTGGATCATTTTTCGGTTAGAGAAATTTCCATCTGGTCATTTTTGGCTAATAGAATTACTCTGTGCTCATTTTTCTGTTAAGGGGATTACCCTTGGTTCATTTTTCAAGGGAGGGGGGGGGGTGTCCCATAATTGTGTAGCCATTGGTCTGAAAAAAAACACAAGAAAAAATTAAATTCCTAGCTTTTATCTGACAAAAGATAACGAGCAAAAACCTTAAAAATGGGCGTAGGAACTATACATTACCAACGGGGGGGGACTGTCCCCCCTCCATCTAGCATCGAGCCAAAAGTTAAAGATTCATATAGCCTCGGAGTGGCGAAGCTGGCTGAGTTGAGACTTTGATTCCAAGTCTCAAGCTATATAGCCTCGGGATATAACCTAAAACATAAAAGCTATATAACATTTTTTAAATAATGTAAATGGGTGTCAACCTTTTTTTGGTCGATACCATATAGCCTCGAGGTCGCTTGTCCCCCTCCTTGTTCATGTATGGTAGAAGCCCTTAAAAACAAAGCAAGCATGCGCATCCTCGAAGGAGATGCGCTAAATATGAAACTTTATTTTGACTAGTACTTTGATAAAACCACAAGTCAATCCCTAAACAAATTCAATCGCAGGCTTTGCATTAAAATTTAAGTATTTTAGCTGCAGTTCAACATCAACATATATTTATTCTCGAATAATTTACACGCATTGTACATCATTGGCAAGAGAAAATGTTTAACTATTATTTATTTCTTTTAATGTTGTATTTCCTTGGAAAAGAATCGAACGCTGGAACGTTTAGTGTTGATTTCCCGAATCAACGTTTTTTAAAAGATGGCCAACCTTTTCGGTATATTTCTGGTGAAGTTCATTATTTCCGAATTCATCCAGAACTATGGAACGACAGACTACAACGAATCCGAGCCGCTGGTTTAAACGCAATTCAGACGTATATTCCTTGGAATATGCATGAACCATATCCCGGCTAGTAAGTTAACAAGATTTTTACAATCTACCATCCGGATACGGGGAGTAGAAAAGTGTCAAGTTCGGAAAGTTTCCTTGTTAGAGCATAGACGTTGACCCATCCCTCCCCCTGTAATCAATCGTAATCATTCGGCTGCCCCTTCCTTCCTCCTACTTGATTACGTAATATCTGGATGACCCCCTACTACATTCTTAACGTAGTCCGGAAAAAATCTATGACCATCAAGTACCGTCCTTTTCCTTGTTAACTTATCAAGTTTTGAATGTGTTCTTTGTTAGAATTCATCCTACCATTTTTTTATAGAATAGAGTTAATTCATTTTTAGTTATGATTTTTCTGGTGCATTAAATATTACTCGATTCTTTTCGTTAGCCCAACAAAATGGTCTTAATGTTTTACTTCGAATCGGACCTTTTATTGATGGAGAACATGAAAATGGTGGTCTCCCTTGGTGGCTGCTGAAATATGATGGAATAAGCCTGAGGACCTCTGATCCCAAGTAACCTCTATTCCATAAATACTTTATATTTTTAAATAAATTTTAGCTACATAAATGCCGTTAATCGTTTTTATACCTATTTTCTTCAAATCTTAAAACTTTCTTTATACAAAAATGGAGGATCTGTTCTTATGCTGCAAATAGAAAACGAATATGGTGGTTTCATGTATCATAACCATATATGCGACAAAAATTACACTTACTTTTTGAGAGACCTAGTCCGGGGTGTTTTGGGAAACGATACGGTTTTGTATACAAGTAATTATGTAAAAAAATTTTATGTATTAAAATTTTTTAGCCGATTCTACCATCGAAAATAGATTAGAATGTGGTCATATTAACGATACACTTACAACTGTGGATTTTGGATTGACCATATGGACAAATGTTAGTGATCAAGATGTAATCGATTATTTCAAGTTACAAAATTCTTTTAATAATAATGGAGGTAATTTTAAATATAGTTTGCCAAAAGAAGGTGTCTGAGTGATTTTTGATGATTTTGGACAAGAAACTTGTTTTTCCTAAAGACCACATCTTAGAAGTAACAAAAAAATAATTAAAATTTCAGGCCCAAATGTAGATTCTGAATACTACCCTGGTTGGTTCGTCAGTTGGGGAGGTAACACTGCAGCGACACATCAACCAGCTTGGCATATAATCTCGAATTTTGAAAAAATATATTCTTTGAATGGCTCATGGAGCATCTACATGTTCCATGGTGGAACAAATTTTGGATTTCAAAATGAATTTAATGTAATTTTTTAAAACTCGATATCATCTCATCTTGTTAAAATTTTTTATGTTATTACCTCTTATGACTATGGAGCACCCATATCCGAAAACGGCGACATTACACAGCTTTATACAGATATTAGAAGCTTAATACAGAATTTTACAGATTGGGATACCAAACCGCTTGATGTTCCCCAAAATAACCCGTAATCTTTATTACTTATGTTAAATAAGATTTGCCACTTGTTCAGTTGCTACCTCCGCCTTACAAGGGACAAGCACGAAGTGATGCTTGAATTTTTCAAAAAGTCCTATATATTCTGAAAGAGCATACCTAATAGAAATAACAAAATTATCTGCCATAACTTTAATCCTGGAAAGATAAAAAATTTTTAAGAAAAAGTAAAACTTTTGGACGGCAAGGGATGTCGAACCCCCGGATTGTCCGGTCATTGGCCTGCAATCAATCCACTGAGCCATCCTGCTTTTTGATTGATGGATCATTTTTTACTTATATAGTAGTATATATTTTTTATCTTGTCAAAATTAGAGTTATAGTAGCTAACTTTGTTATTTCTAAAGGGTTATCGGTTATACTCTTTCAGAATATATAGGACTTTTTGAAAATTCAAGCTCATTTCTTGCATGTCCCTTGTTAGGCGCGTTTTATAAAACTCAGGCTGCGATTTTCTAGTCTCAGGCTTCGAATAGAAAACTCGGGATCTGGCTCAACCCCCTAGCCTCCACGAGGGGCCTCAAAAAGAGGATCTTTTAGAGATGATGGGTGTGAACCGGATAAGTCCACATTTTAGAATGGCCAATTATGGTGTAGTTAACTTGAAACGTGTCGGAACTAGTCTGATTTCTACGCTTATCCAAATTCAAGAAGCTTGTCATAGTACTAACTATCCGATGACATTCGAACAAATCGATCATCCATACGGATATGTTATTTATACGACAACATTGCAAATTGCAGGAAAAAACTTGTCAACTCCTCATATTAAAGACTTTGGATATGTTTTCTTAAACAATGTTTATCAAGTATAGTATATTTTGTGTTGTAAACAATTAATACAATTTATAGGGAATGCTCAACAAAGGCAATCCAACATCTATTAATCTAAATGGTGCCAATGCGGGAGATGCCTTACGAATTTTGGTCGAAAACGGAGGTCGACAAGCTTATTGGACTATTAATGACTACAAGGTATGATGATGGCCATGGGGCATCAAGAGGGAAGGGAGCTGTCAAAAACTTTTTTAGGATTAAAAAATTTTGAAGTTTTTCTCGCTTTTTTGTTGCTCTAAAAAATTTTCCTTATCGTTTGAATCGACATTTATGCATATTGATGAGCGTCGATCAGCTAGCCAAGTCGCGCCATGACACATGGCATTTTTCACTGACTTCTCTTCCGCCGAAATTGCCCCCTACAATAGACATTTCTGACTGTATAACCGCAAAGCACGCCCCCAGCTATTGGCTTAAAACTTAGTTTACAACTTGCCCCAAAACACTACACAGTTTTTTCTCATCCAACTTCAGACGGGCAACACACTTCTGCTGTTCTTTCTAAGCACTTCTTATTTTGCTGTAAACCTTTTTTAGCACTTGCTAAAGTTTTTACTTTTCGATAAAGTGTACTCCTTGAGCTAAACAAATTTCTATATTGATCAGCCCTCCGAGGAAGATCAATACAGCAATTTGGAAAAGTCACTAGACCTCAATTCAAAGTTCCCTTTCGGTTCCTCGACAGTACTCGTTTGACCACATTTTTCACGGGTCCCTAGACCCTAGGGAAATCCCCCTGTCAGAAACTGAACCCGAGCCGCTCCGGTTTTGACAGGAGTCTCCCCCTGATCCACTCATTCAAGGACCCAAAATTGAGGAGGAGGCGGGGACTACCTCATCGGGAGTTCCCTCTTCCCTACCTTGCCGACCTATGATGATGGTCACACATTAACAAAAATTTCATACTCAGACCTCTATGTAATGCATTGGAAAAAATGAGACAGCGCAAATTTTCTACAATTTGAATTGACTGATCTGGAAGAAAATTTGTTATTGAAATGATTCTTACAAATCAGGCAAAAAAGCTATTGGAATTTGGTTTAAATTGAAATTAATGTCGAAATACTTGTTACTCGTATTTCCGACTTGCCTTGCCCGGGGTTTTGTCTTGTTTTGCTCCTATCTAGCAAGACTGGTGGGAGTATCTTGTCTTGATGCCCTCTCTAATAATTTTAAGCAAAACATTTAGGGACTATTCAATGCAACTTTTGATGGAGTAACTCTTCAAAATTGGATTCAATGTGGAATTAATCTAACCGAGGCTTCGATCAACTCATTAACTGGAAATTTTGATTCAATAATTGAGGATAATTCTGAAGACCTTAGTTCTTTAGCCGCTACATCACAACCTGGTGTTTTCACAGGACAATTTACTGCTAATCAACTTCAGGATACGTTTTTCAACTCAACTGGTTGGGGGAAAGGACAACTTTTTGTGAATGGATTTAACTTAGGAAGATATTGGCCACTCTATGGCCCTCAAGTAAACAACAAGATTGACGAATAGTTTTTTAGTATAAATTTAGATGACGTTGTATGTGCCAAAACCTATTATTCAACCGATTAATAATGTCTTGTTGATCGAACTAGTTGGTGCACAACAAAATTTTGTTAATTTTATTGATCATGCCATTTGGACTCGATAAAAATGATATTTAACAACATCTTGATTTATTTATTATATTTAAGAATATATATGTTATAGGCAGGACTGAGAATCCGGCATCTCAGAGATGCCTAGGCAGAACTGAGATTCTCAACTCTGTCTAGGTATTTAGGCTTAGGCTTACGCTTAGACCTAAGCTTAGGCTTAAGCTTAGGCCTAAGCCTAGTCATAGACTTAGTCCTAAGCTTAAGCTTAAGCCTAATTGCCTAGGCAGAGCTGAAAATCTCAGT
>JAQGCP010001753.1:0-11687 GCA_034699885.1 Acrobeloides thornei | reverse complement strand
ACGATTCAGAACATGCCGTAAAAACAAAAAATGCTCCATTTTTCATGATCTTTCCGAATATACCATTTTTTCATATGATTGTAGCTTACTGGACTGTTCCTTTAAAGGGGGAGGACCTAGGGACATTCGGTTTCTGTTGGGAATCGAGCTTATCCACCATGCTTTTTGGAATCTCGCCATGGAACAAAGTTTATGCTAATTTGAAAAAAATCCATACCGAAGTTTTCGAAAAACTCCTCAAAGCATCAGGGTCTGATTCAGAGCCTATTGGTGTAGAACACGGCTCGTTACTTCTTGTCGGCACATAATCCTTATTAAAACTATCATTTTCCAAATAGGCAAATTTCAAATTTGTATTTTTCAAGTCCATCGATTGAATAACAGCTTCATTTGCGGGTGCCAGAAAGACCCATAAATTGTTAAATTTTGCATCTTTTAGCTTATCCACCAAATTAAACATATTCGTAGCATTACACTTATCACTGCAATTCACACACACGGTAAAAATATATTTCGCATTCCCTTCGGAATTTGTGGATTTTATGGAGTCGAGAGACGACGATGAAGAAGTACCATTTAGAATATTCATATTTCCGTTTGTTATAGTACAAGAAGTTGGATCAACATGTGCATATTTGTCTATAGGCTCATAACTGAAAAATGTGGTGCCAGCTTGTTGTCCTAGCATTTGACCACTTGGAAAGCGGACGTTTAGATTAGCTCCGCCACAAATTATCTTTATTGGAGCTGTTAATGTAGCTTCCTAAAAAGTTGAAAATATACAGGGTGTTCCAAAAATGGTAATTTTGCGATTTTTTCAAGTTTTTTCATTTTCACCAAAATGATCCTAGTGGGTTTTTCTATGCGATAAAACGATTGCGCGCATTTCTGGACCTCGAAAACGGGGAGGTACGGGGGTACATGTACCCTCATGGGTCAAAAAAGTTTAAAAAAATTCAAAGGGTCCCTCTTATGTTTTTGATCAAAATAAAAAATCGGGATCTTGTACCCCCGATCGCTCTTTACCGGGGTCGGGGAATTAGTTTTGGAATTGTGGGTTGAAATGGATTATAGAGCGTGCACCGTCCCTTTAATGTAGTAGGATTTACCTGTATTGAGCATTGAATTAAGGCTAATAAAAATAAAATTATATAATATACAAAATTGTCCATTTTAATAAAATTCCTAAAAAATCATTTTAATCAATTTTAATAAATTCTTCCCTTTAAAAAATATCTTAATACACGTAACACGCAAGAAATCACGATTTGGGAAGCTAATTAAACATTGAGTAGGCTTCTGCATAAAAGTGATGAAAAATTCCCCTCAAGAGATTGATTCGTACGCCTTAATTAACTCTAGAAATGTTCAACGAAAAGAAAAATATAAACCAAAAATTAATTTGAAATAAGTCTGCATTTGCACCGGTGATTGCTAGCTGTTTTCGTGAAAAGAATTTATAGGTAGAACTCCAACTGGGCCATGAAAATAGGCGAGAGGTGAAAAAATGGGGAAAATAAAAACAGCTTAAGACGCTTAAATGTTCTTAAAAAACTGGTTTTTGATGTCTTTTTTTTGGGTATTTGGAAATTCAAAAGGTTTTTTAAAATTCAAAAGGTACAAAAAATAATAAACAAAAATTTAGTTTTTGAAGAGAAAATTATTTTTCCTCGAAAGATTCAATTTGTAAACATTTTAAAAATTCAAAAAATTTGCCTTGCAGGAACTCGAAAATACACAATTAGAACCACTATCGCGAGTTGAGGATCGAACTTGGTCATCTACAGCCATAATCTGCCGTGCTAACCACTACATCACACGGCCTTGATGAATGAAATCCCGATCTCGAAATCATTAGTGGTTCTAGTTGTGTATTTTCGAATTCAATATTAACCTGTGGCCCGGCATATTGCACAAATCCCCACGCCTATAGTCCGTTTCACCCAAGTAAACTAAAAAGTTTGATCAAACAGTTCATGTGTTGCAGTGTGCTAACCGTCGATCTGGCAAGTTAAGCAACATTGGGCACGCGGGTTCGATCCCACATGGAGTCGAAATTAAAAAAAACGCGAATTTCAAATTTTTTTAACACTACATCCTAAAATAAACCATAAAAAATTTGTCTTATCATCATTTTCCTCGAAATTTATGTTTAAATGATAAAAATTTATGATTTTATGACGAATTTCAAAAAATTGTAAAATTTGAGCTCAAAAATAACCCATAAGCTAACAAAAAAGCTAAAAAATCTTTTCCTAGAAACCACAAAAATTTCCCCACTCATCGTCAGCTTATGACCTTACATTACAAAATGCTCATAATCTCTCACTCTTTTTTCTCCGCTCTGCTAAGAACCGCGAACGAACCCAAAGACCTTCATTTTTCACGCAACAAATGAGTTCATATGTTTTTTCAGTGGTATGAAAGCGAAAAAGAAATGCGTCAAAAACGCTCTATGCTGCGCCACACCGGCCTAATGGCTTTGGATTATATGTGTGTGTACACGTTCCTACTCCGTTTTCTTCTTCTTCTTCCTCTTCTTGTCAAACTTGAAAGTATTAGTAAGTATATGAGTTTTGTCTTTTCTTTCTTTCCTACGGGCTTATGGAACAAACGACGATGAAGCGTTTTTTTTCTTTTCGGACGTGTGCCCTAGAGCTTATTAGCCTCGGAGCGGAAATTGGCGGCTAGAGAAATGGTTTTTTATGCGAAAAATAGGCTGGAATTTTAAGAATTTACGGGAGAAATTTTGGCTTAAATGGATAAAGTAAAAGTACCGGAAGTTAATTTAGAAACAGACATCAAAAATTTATGAATACAAAATTTTCATTCAAAAATTGAAGCATGGAGATTGGGCGCGGGATCGAACCCGCACCCTATGAATGAAAGCCGAGCACATTAGCCAATCGGCCATGGGTCAAACCCCCAAAACCCCATGAAATGATATTCATTTTGAAGCACTCGGCGGACTGACAAGGGATATGTACGATGTGACGTATGAATTTTTCAAAAAAAACCCTATATATTCTGAAAGAGCATAGCATACCTGATAACCCTTTAGAAATAACAAAATTAGTTGATATAACTCTAATCCTGAGAAGATAAAAATATACACTACTATATAAAGTAAAAAATGACCCATTTAATAAAAAGCAGGATTGCTCAGTGGATTGGTTGCATGCCAATGACGAACGGTCCTTGGTTTGACTCCCTTTACCGCCCAAAAGTTTTGTCATGTATTAAAAATTTTTATTCCCTTAGGGTTAGAGTTGTAGCAGCTAATTTTGTTATTTCTAAAGCCTTATCAGGTATGCTCTTTCAGAATATATAGGACTTTTTGAAAAGTTCAAACATCACTTCGTACATGTCCCTTGTGAGTTGATTGGCGCAATTTTTTAAGTTTTAACCCTTGCCTACACCTTTTCGGTATTTTGGTGCGCACTGAGGGGAATGAGGTGTGTAAAAAGAAACTGAAACTCAATTTTTCTCTCTGAAAGCACAAAAAACTTGAATTTAATTCCTAACCCATTAACAGTCCATTCATTTTGTCTCAACTTTTCTTCATTTTTGATCCTTCCAGACTAATTCATTAAAAATCCTTCCTTATTCAATAAAAAATTCCAAGAAATAGCCTTCAAAACGAAGAGAATTGCTATAAAAATGCCACAGAAGAAAATGTAATGCGACGAGAGCCCAGAGTTGAATGAATTTTCAGAAAAAGCTAAATTAAAGGCTGCGCTGTGAAGCGAAAAAAACGGAATCGAAAACTAATAACAGGCGGCACTTTGAAGCGGAAAATAAGAAGAAAAAGCGAAATGGCTGCCACAGCTCAACAACAAACGATTGCGGGAGAAAAAGCAGAATAAAATAGTGCAGTTCTATGCTAATTAGATTGGTTGGTGGCTGAAAAAAAATTTTGTGATTGTTGGACTAGAAATTGATTTTGAGAAAAAATTAGCTAAAGGATAAAACATTTTGAATGATAAAATTATTTTCATTTCCAAAAATAGTACATTTTTGCAAGCCGCCAACCTTGCTTAACATGTCATATATGGCAAGTTAAGCAACGTTGAAACTGCCAAGTGACCAGGTTAGGTCCCTCTAGGATCAATTTTTGGTTTTCTAGAAAAAAATGATAGGCAAAAATTCTAGCATGTCGAATTTATTTTTGAAAAAAAACAAGTCACATTTTTGAGATGTAAACAAAACAATGATTAAGTGGTGGGAAAATTTATGTACTTTCGTAAGAAAAAATTTAGTTTGCAATTGGGAAACTTGATTCTTTTTTTCTTGTTTTGAAAATTTCGGACCCTTAGTTTATTGAAAAAATATGTTTAAAGGACCAGTCCAGTAGAAAAAAAGTTGCCATTTTTGTTAATATCAGAAAAGTTCATGAAAAATGGAGCATTTTTTGTTTTTACGGCATGCTCTGAATCGTTGTAGTTTTCGAGATAACTGCGTTTGAAATTTGTTACAAGCTCTTTGTTGTAATACACAAACTTTTTTGAATTTTTAATCGATTTTTTAAATTTTCATAAAATGAACATTGTAGCAATTTTTTATAGCTCAATGAGACGAACAAAATGGCACCAAAATTATCCAATTTGAAGATTGTTTTGGGTTATTGGAACGAAAACATGAATCAGGATTTTCGTTTTAATAACCCAAAACAATGTCTAAATTGGATAATTTTGGTGTCATTTTGTTTGTCTCATTTAGCTATAAAAAATTGCATATATTGATACTTGTTCGGCACACCCGTCAAATGTTGAATGGAAAAATATTGAGCTGAAGTTCTTCCCACCTAATACAACGGCGAGATCTCCTCACTTGGGGTGTCACTATATCAAGAGTCGAGTGTATAAAAATTTTAAATATCTTTATAACAGGTTCATTCAAATTAAATTTATAAAAAAAAATTTAGTTTTTTTTCTCAAACATTAATTAATCGTCAGTAACATCATAGTTTGGAAAAAACAAAGGCCTTATATACATGGTAGCAGAGCTAATTCCATTACTATCCCACCATATGTAATGTTTGTTAACAGGATTAGTACAACTTTCGGGAAGCCCGTTCAAATTTGCTTTACCACATCCATAACTAAGAAGTGAAGAAGTATCATACCACCAACCAGTGTTCATAAAGTAGTTTGAACAGTTATCTTAAAATTTTTTGAATTTTTTTAAGTTAATAATTTTCTCCTTACAAGTATCATCACTGTCATAAGTGTAAAACCGAGGGCCACGATTCGTATAATTCGATGTAACCCAGCCGTCAGTTCTTGAGTCTGGATTGGCTGTGCCATTGCAATAATATGGGATTTGAACTTGATATTTTCTATCTGCACTATAAACTTGGAATACTGGATACGTGCAATTAGAGGCGTAAGGAACATTTCCATTACATTGAGTTAACTCCAGGTGAAGACTAAACTTTCAGACATTATTTTGTATAAATTTATGCTCCTTTTTTCAAATGCTTAATCAACTAGAGTGACACAATCTTAAACTTACAGGGTGGTTCAAAAAATGAAAATGTTGTATTTTTTCAAAAATTTTCAATTTTTTTTCATTTTCACCAAAATAACCCTATAGAGGATTTTTCTATGCAAGGAATCGATAGCGCGCATTCCCGAACCTTGAAAATGCTTCCTTGACCATGAAAGCCTATTTTCGCTTCAATGCACATGTCTCTTCCCTGAATCAGGGAAGCGTTTTCAAGGTTCTGCAATGCGCTTTCTGCGCAAACATATTTAAACAGCCCAATACCTCATTTGAATATTGATATTGGTTAAATAATTCAACCATTTGAGCCCAAGCCAGCCATATTGTTGATTTGGATCGCCAAATCCAGCTTCATACTCAACCCATGATTTATTAGCAGTAACATTATTTGCCGAATTCCCTACAAAAGTCCATCCACCTCCACTAAGATCCATGTTGCAATAAGCTGTAGTGTTGGTGTTATGGTCATTAGTAGGGTAAATTCTGTAAAAAGTTTTTCACTTTATAATACAGGGTGGTGCAAAAAGTAGTTTTTTTTGACATTTTGGGACCCGAAAATTTATTTTTCTAAAAATGACCCAGTAATTTTATGCGGGGGAATCGATTGCGCGCATTCCATAATCATGAAAACGCGGAAACCTTTTTGCGCCACTCTGTACATAAAACGGTCTTACGTATATACACCCGAAGTAGTTTGATTATTGTAAATCATCCAATCGGCACAATGTCTTTTAGGCATATAAATTTGACAATGGTTACCTTGATGCGCAAACGAGCAGTTACAATAATAAGATCCTAAAATTTGAAAACATAGTCGAAAATTTTTTTGGCTACCACGGAACTTTTTACTAAATCAGGCAACGTGTACATTGAAACGAAAAGAAACGTGGATCCTTATATAGCTTTTTTGATGCATCCCTGCGTGGTCGTATGGTGGGAAAATAAGGACTAGTACTAACTTGAGTTTAGGCTTAGGCTTGGGCTTAGACTAAAATCTGAAAAATTTTCAGCAGGATTTTTTTTAAATCCTGGGGTAGGTGGGTTAGGAAAAATTTTTAGCCCCTGAAACCATCATCAATCGATTCCCCGTTGTAAAAACCCCCTACATACGCGAGAAAATAAGTTTTCGCGTTGATTTGAAAAAGTTAGACCCCCATTTCCCCGAGAGCCCACGATTTTTGACCCAAAAAACACACAAAGAATAGTTTTGTTCGGCCCCATAAAATTTTTTTATTCAAGATAAAAGTAATACCTGGAGTGTTAGTACACGTTCCCCAACCATACATCTGATTACAGACTTGTGGGTCTTCACATTCATCGATATCAGTACAATTATATCCATCACCCATATATCCAGAATTACAAGTGCATTGCATAATACCACTATCTAGTGCACAATAACCATCAACGCTGCAAGCGTTGGTGACTTCATCAATTGTGCCATTTTGGCAGGTAAAACTTTTTGTGCAATTATCATCCAACCAATGGCTATTAGCTGGATATGTATTCCCATTATCGTCCGTGCAACCACACTCTTCTATCCTTATACATTTGAAGTCTTTACTAGTCGTATCTTCCACATATCCTGGATCACAATTACAGCCTTCTGTGCACGTATCAATACAACCATCACCATAAGTACCATTAGATGGTTGACAAGTTTGCTGACAACGTGAAGCGCATGAGTTATATGTAGAATCTGGGGGGCAATGATAAGCCGGACAATGAGCCTCGTCTCTCCAGTCACCCACATTGGCGACTAAAATTTTATTTTTTTCAAAAATTTCGGTTTAGAGACAAGTTAGTTTCAACAAAGCCAAGTTAGTCCCAATAAAGACAAGCTAGTCCCAGCTTGATAAGTTAGTCCCAAGGATGACAAGTTAGGCCTACTATGTATGGGGATAGTCAAAACAGCTATGGCGGTGGCTGGAGTTAGACATAATTTACTACCTTGTCATCTTAGGCTGGTGTCAAGGTAGCAAGATGACAAGGTAGTAATTATATCTATCCCCCAGCCACCGCCATAGATGTTCCCCATCCGAGCCATAGATGTATGACTATCCTCGTACATAGTAGAACTAACTTGTCATCCTTAAAACTAACTTGTAAAGCTGGAACTAACTTATCCACGGGACCAACTTGACTTTGTTGGGACTAACTTGCCTACGGAACTAATCTGTCGCCCAAGGAAAATTTCGAATTAAATTTACATGGAACAGTCTCCTGACAAATGTTTACAAATTCCACTAGTGTGCCACAAAGAAGTCCAAGGTTTCCACAAATGTCAAATCCACAATTTTCATAATAATGCTGTAAATCATTAGCGCCAAGTGGTTGACAAACATTGAAAATGCCAGTGCCATTAATAGCGTCCCGAATTGGCTGGCAGGCAGTGTTTGCAGCTTGTCGTTGAGGCCCTGTCTAAAAATAATCGTAAAAGATGTTGTTGTTGTTGTTTAGTTACGCAGTTATTTGTCGTATTGGCAATAACATGACCCGGTTCACAATAATAATTTCCAATAACATCTAACCAGTCAGATTTGGGAATGATCCAACTGTCGCCAAAATATTCAGAAGGCATCCAAAAAAGATTATGACTGCAATTAGCTGGGTTAGTTTCATCGTAAATCAGTGTTCCATTTCTACAATTTTTAAAATTTTTGATACGACTCAAGATTAGCGAACCCACTACCACCCACCACCCGGGGTGGCGGGTCGTACCACCCCTTTTTTCGCACCCTGGGTACGATTAACCTACTACATATACGATAATATCCTACTCATTCTGATAACGAATATTCAGATGTGAAATGCTAATAGGTACCTTTTGATTTCAAAATTATAAGACGAGGTTAGAAAGCCGACTATAAAGCTGCCTCCGGAAGAGAGGGTCTAGCCTCTTCACGCCTGAATAACGATATGGTCTCAAGCTAGGGTGAGAATAAGTAGTAATATTGTAGAGATTGTCATCAGAATTATCAAACTGTTGTTGATAGACATAACCTTTTCCTCCATACCACAAATTCCCCCACATGCATCATCGACACTAGAGACGCGAGAGGCTTATCGAACAAGACTAGGTGCAGACCTATGCAAGATATAGTCCGTTGGACTCTAGGTTTTCCGTGTGTAAGTTGTCCGTGGTATACCCTAAGTGCTATCCACCTAGTTCACCTATTCCTCCCAGGTTTCCTAGGTGGATAGCACTCAGGGTATACCATGGACAACATACATACGGATTTAGAGCCCAGCGGACTATATCTTGCATAGATCTGCATCTTGTCTTGTTCGATAAGCCTCTTTATGGTCCGTAAATGCATGTGAGGAATCTGTGGTATTGAGGAGAAGGTTATGTTTATCAACAACAGTTTGATAATTCTGACGAAAGTCTCTATAATATTACTACTTATTCTCACTCTAACTTGAGACCATATTCGTTATTCAAAAGTGGCGAGGTCAGCTGATCAGTTTCAGAATTTCTTAGGTTGTAGAAATGTGGATAGTATCTCTCCCCTCGACTACTTTATCCACTTGATATCCAATCGTCCTAAGACCCATAAGCGAGGAGAATCAATGTTAGGTATGCACCTGCAAGACGTATGATGATTGGTTATAGCCCGAATTCATCAATTCCAACAAGACAGATGACTAGAGGAACTTTCTGATTGCTTAGGCTTTTTTATCCACCCTGTAATAACAACTAATATATAAGCCTTACTGCATTATCAAGTCATCGGTACAATTATTATCACGATTGCCCGCAAGCCCA
The DNA here is from genome assembly GCA_034699885.1 of Acrobeloides thornei. Classification (NCBI taxonomy): domain Eukaryota; kingdom Metazoa; phylum Nematoda; class Chromadorea; order Rhabditida; family Cephalobidae; genus Acrobeloides; species Acrobeloides thornei. The sequence goes on along the minus strand of JAQGCP010001753.1, from coordinate 2,413 downwards.
CAAAGTTTATTAACTCCTTGAAGTTCTGGCACATCGGGAATAAATACACAAAGTTTGGCCAATTGGAATGTCACAATTAAGCCGTCACGACGAGCAATTGTTATAGATCCAAAGTTATTGATTACAGAAACCTAAATTGATTTATTATAGCAATTAGGGCCGTAGCCAGAAGCCAGGTTTGGGGCACCATTCAAAAAATATTTAAAAATTGAAAAATCTTAAGGGGTCCTTAAAAATACCCAGGCCTCTTAGCTACGGCACTGATGGCAATAATTAATCATAAGATCGACATACTTCAGGACTTGTTGCATCGGGATAAAAATAGTCATAGTTTTTTATAGTACCATTTACATATAAAGTATAATCTGGCCCGATATGAATGGAAAGCCCAGAAGTTTCAACTTGTACTTCGGTAACCGCAGAAACGCTAAAATCGCTTTTTTCATGACAAAAAATCAAGCTTTCTTACTGTCCCTCTATCCATCCAGATCCAACTAAAACATTTCTAGCTTTAACCACAAAGTCACCATATGGGTGAATGCTTTCGCAATTTTTACTAACTATATATGGACAAGTGCCTTGGTAGTCAAAGTAGTTTCCATCGAAAGTTTTGTAATGTGGGTCACCACTCATGCAAGAAAAAACAGTTTTGTTTTGGCACCCAGTTGTGTTGTAAGGATTGCCTAGATTATTTATATATAGGGTTGTCGAAATCTTGGAGTTATTGTGGATCAGGGGTCACCCCAGGGTCAAGAATCGAAAAAATTTTCTAAAATTTTTTTAAAATGACATATTTAGGGGTAATTTTATACGAAAAATCGAATATGCTCATCCCGAAGAGTGAAAACGCTTCACTGACCCTGATTCAGGGAAAAACAGTGTGTTTATTGAAGCGAAAATCGAAAAATTTAGATTTATCGCGTAAAATAGACTCTCTAGGGGTAATTTTATGTGGGGAATCGATTGCGCGCATTCCCGAAGCCTAAAAATGATTCCTGATTCAGGGAGAATTGGAGATTTGAAAAGAAAAATGCTAATGTTCGCTTCAATAACCCAATTTTCCTTGAATCAGGGCCAGGAAAGCATTTTTAGGCTTCGGGAATGCGCGCAATCGATTCTCCGCATCAAATTACCCTTAGAGAGCCTATTTTCCGAGAAAAATCTAAATTTTTCGACTTTCGCTTCAATAAACACACCGTTTTTCCTGAATCAGGGTCAGGGCAATATATTCAAAATTGTCAAAGTAACCTTACCAGAATAGCCAAACTTGCAAATACAATTTACACGATGGTTGAACACTTTACATTCAGCATTTGGACCACAAGAATGAGGTTCACAAGTTAGTAGAGTTTCGCAACGTTGCCCAGTATAGTCATCAGGACAATTACATCTAAAACTCACAAGAAGTGCTCACTAGCTGCAGCGTGGAGATGAAAAATCGACTAACATAGAATAAAAGTTCATGAAAAATGGATGATTTAAAAAAATTTGGAGACGCATGGGACAAAAAAATTTTGAAGCTCTTCCCCTGGGGAGTCGCAATCAACAGGATTTCAAAAACTGATACTTTTTTGAAGTAATTTTATGGAAAAATATCTTCTAAAGGCTTAAGCCTAGGCTTAGGCTTAACCTTAGGCTTAAGCCTAGGCCTAAGCCCAAGCCTAAGCTTAGGTATCACCCACTTTTTCGCACCCTTGTTCCGCGTCAATTTTTACCCCTAGGGGGTGTGTTTCGGTAAAAATTTCGGCGCTTTTTACTTCGGCCTTGGGGGTCACGTTAAGTGCCCCCTCCAAGTTCAGTAGCTCCAAATTAACATATCGTAGTTGATTTGAAAAGCCTAGAAAATGATTCATAAATCCTAAACAACAACTTCTGCAATCTTGTCAAGTTTAGATTGACTCGATCCTCAAAACGTTCTCTTTTTTCACCGGATTTCTTGTTTTGGATGACCTTAACGACTGAAATGTGGGAATCGATTGCGCGCATTCTCAAAGCTTGAAAATGCTTCCTTGACCCTGATTCAGGGAAATAAGAATATATATTGAAGCGAAAATCCAACATGTACTAATTTCCCTGAATCAAGATTAGGGGAGTGTTTTCAAGCTTCAGGAATGCGTGCAATCGATTCCCCGATGAAATTACCCCCGGAAATATGATTTTGAGGGAGAAATTTCCAAATTTTTCGATTTTCGCTTCAATACACACATCTATTTCCCTGAATAAGGGTCAAGGAAGCATTTTCACGCTTAAAATAGCATATTTTCATTAAATTTGGTCAATTTTTAGCATAGCAATTTATAAAATTATTTTATCTAACAATTATAGGAATACTCAAATTTATGTGCATTTTCCATTGAAACAAATGTATTTTCCGCAACATTGTCCAGCTTCAGTGCAAGTAGAACCCTGGTTA
>JAQGCP010001752.1:0-11688 GCA_034699885.1 Acrobeloides thornei | reverse complement strand
CAAAAAAGTTTGTGTATTACAACGAAGAGCTTGTACACAAATTCAAAATTTCAAACGCAACTATCTCGAAAACTACAGCGATTTAGAGGTTGTAGTAAAAACAAAAAATGCTGCATTTTTTATGAACTTTCCAAATATCAACAAAAAATGAGCAACTTTTTTCCCACTGGACTGGTCCTTTAATTTTCAGCAAATGTCAATCACTCCCCCCTCCCCATTTTCGGGGCTCTCGCTACGCGGGATCGTAATTACGATCCTTATCCATGTATAAAAATGACTATCCCTTCTTGAAAAGTTGATGTACCAACCCTGTTTTATACAGTCAACAAGAAAAATGAGTTGTCTCTACGCACAAAGGCATTTATTAACGACTCATCAGAAAAACCCTTCAATTTCACACTTTAGTGACTATAATCGACCCCATAAAAATTCAGAGAGAGCGCAAATCATGGTGTTGTAAATAAATAATAGTATGAGAGATTATGAAGTAAATCCTATCGTCTACGGCCATTACAAGTTGGGAAGGGAACGTTAAGGTTGGATGTTTATTCGTGAGTAATAATCGGATAGACAAGAGCCTCGCGAGACTTCACCTCGCATCAATCAAACCGATAATAATTTGCCACCGGATTTGGATAGACAACACACGTCGAAAGAGATCAACAAAACAAATGTAGAAGAGAGATCATTTCAGAATCGAAGGTATATCCTAGAAAAAAAAGCTGAACACATCTCTCACGTTTTTTTTTAGAACAATTTTGGATAATAATTCCCTTTTTAACACGGGAATACACCTTCAAGTTTTCAAATGTTTTCGTTTCAATAACCCAAAATAATTTTCAAAATGGATAATTTTTGTACCATCTTATTCGTCTCGACGAGTTCTAGAAAAAATTGAAAACTGCGTCAAAAATTGAACAATTTTAAATTATTTTCTTTTCAATATACAGATTTTATTGATTCAGAGAAAAACTATCAAGTACATGTTTTCGTTGTAATACACAAAATTTCAAATTGCCAACTTTATACGCAATTTTCTCGAAAACGACAATAATTCAGAATTGATCGTAAAAACAAAAAATGCTTCATTTTTTTTTATGAACTTTTCGAATATCAACGAAAATGGCAACTTTTTTGTGTAGACACTTTTGCCGAAAATCCTTTTATTATGACCGAAGTATAAACGTTACATTTTAACATGATTCATATGCTGATTTATAAGCATAAAATGTCATCGAAAGGGAAATCATATTTTCAAAATGAAAAAGAATAAAAATTTTGGTAAAGAATATAAAAAATAAGAGCTTATGAGACAACTTTTTTCCACTCAGAAAGATGCTTTAAAAAAAATTATTATGCTGTCAGACATCGAGAACATACTTGTTGAGCATGTTCCCTTCCCTGTTCCCACTTTGTTCCGACGTAGCCCTGAGAAACACACTCGAAATGGGATGACAAGAACTGGAAGATATAGTCAAAAAAAATTTTTGGCTACCGCGAAACTTTTTATTAAATCAGGCAACGAGCAGATTGAAACGAAAAGAAACGTGGATCCTTATATAACTTTTTTGTTGCATCCCTGCGTGGTCATATTGGCAGGAAATTTTCATCATCATTTTCCCGCCAATATAACCACGCAGGGATGCATCAAAAAAGCTATATAAGGATCCACGTTTCTTTTCATTTCAATGTACCTGATTCAATGGCGTCACCCCATTTGCCCCACGTTGTAAGCTACAACGTGGGGCAAGTTGGTGGGACAACTGTATAACGTGGGGCAAATGGGGTGGCGCCGATTCAATAGAAAGTTTCGTTGTAGCCAAAAAATTTTCGACTATACAATGAAACAGAGGGCCGTAGCTAGAGCGGCACGTGCTCTCCCCAAATCCGAAAAAAATTCATGAAGAGTTGTGCCCTCGCCCAAACCTGAAAAAAATATTGCCTCATCCAAAACTAAAAAAAGAGTCATGCCTCCTACAAACCTGAATAGCTACGGCGTTGATGAAACATATAGGGATGTCGGAAAATCTGATCTGTTCAGCCTCATTTGAAAAGCAGACGACGAGAAAAAAGTGAAAAAGGAGAAAACCTTTTTTGTGTGACAATGAAAGTGCTCGTAAAAATTGAAATGTCAGCCGACAATCCATGGATTAGAGAAGAACATGGTTTAGCCAAACAGAAATCTCGGATGCGAAAATTCTATGAATGGAAGAAGAATGAAGGAAAAAATCGCCTTTCTCTGTTCTGATCGCTGATTAAATGACGGAACTATTGAGAATCTCTCTCTCGGCGATTCGAACTATCATTGATTTGATCAGTTGACCTGAGCTTTATAGATTAGAGAGGCAACAACTTATCGAGCTCTCATGATCTCAACCAGGGATGCGCCAAGAAATTTTGTTTCAAAATCAGAAAGCTGGCTTCAAAAATAACTTTGATTTGTGCTGTTTGATTCTTCTTAAATGTTCAAGAATTTTGAATTTTATAATGTTTTATTAAATCGTTTCAATAAACAATCTGATTGATGAATCAGGATTTTCGTTTCAATAATCCAAAACATTGTTCAAATTCAATAATTTTGGTGTCATTTGATTCATCTCGACGAGAGATAAGTTATGCTGTACAGAGTCCGAAAAAGGGGCCGAGGCCAGCCCCCATGGGCCCGGACCCCGAGGGCCGACGGGGACCCCCAAGGGTCCGTGTTTTTTATACTTATTATACTTACTTTAAAAATGTCTTTTCAAGTCAAAGAAGTCTTAAAAATGCATGCTTTTCTCTATACCTTCCAATAACCCTCTCCCCGGCTCCACGGGCCCCCACCGGCTCCCGTCGGCCCCCACGGGCCCCCGTCGGTCCCCAAGAGCCCCCGTCAGCCCTCCAAAGCCGGGGCCCTTGGGGGCCGGCCCCTTTCGGTCTCTGTTAAAATGAATAAAAGTATGTGAGCATAAATGATAGTGTTTTTACGATTTTCCACTCCCATTTTTGGACACATTTTTACCGTCATGTACTTTTTCTATCTTAAATTTGTTTTACCTTAAATTTCCATTAATTTCATGTATAAACAGTAGGTAGCAACCAGGCAGAATGCTAATCGCCCACTTGCCTAATGTCCAAATCCGCCTGTCATCGTGGGGAGTCGAAACTCACGGGCATATGTAAATAGGGGGATTGAGAAGCTAATCCTATTTTCGATTTTATTCTTAACCTTGTTACTTATGTGAAATTTTGAGTCAGATTCCTTGGACTTTTTAATTCAAAAATATTTTCGATGTTTCAATTCTTTTTATTTATTTATATTCGATTATAAGCCTAAGGCCTAAGCCTAAGCCTAAACCAAAGCCTTTTTTCAGCTTGGGGGGGGGGAGAGATTTTGCATAAATTTATGCAGAATCCCCCCCCCCTCCGATAGTGCATAAGTACCAAATTTTGATTGGACGCGATATCTGCACTAGAGCCAAATTTTTTATCTAGCATCATTTTCGAACAAGTTAAAGGGAAAGTTTAAAAAACTTTAGAATGCTCTTCAATAGTGTCTTATACCTAAAATTTCATAATTTATAAAAATTTTTATTGTTCCACTGAAAATTGAGGCCAAGTGGTCCTCTTTTCGACATATAAATGTTATTGAATCGGATCGGCTCATGTGCTGACACTGACCATACACACTCGAAATCTGGGTGGACATCCTCTAACGAATGTCAAAGTACCCAGAAACATTTCCTCTTATACGTAATCAAATTACAGCCATGCACATCCTGATTGTCGTCTAGATTATGGTTGTTTTTGGGAAGAGCTTGTTCCATTTTTTGTTATCCGTTATGTATAGGGTTGCATTTTTGACCGGTCAATTGACAGACGGTCAATTGATGGTCAAATTCTTTTTTGGTCGAATCTGCAAAAGGTCATTCGCTAAGTTTTTGCTCTTTGATGAGTTCGACAGAAAAGCCAGACGCAAAGAATTTATTATTTTTTTAGAACTTCTATCGAACTTATCAAAGATCAAAAACTTAGTGAAATGAATTGCTGATTGATCAAAAAAATAATTTGACTGTCAATACATTTGACCGATCTGTCAATTGACTGCGATGCAACCCTATTTATGTAATGATAAAATCTATCTTTTTGTGCTACCTTCATAGTTTTTTGAGCCCATTCGCCTTTTTTCTCGAGAATTTTTTTGGCAGGTGTCCTCAATCACTTGATTATCTTTGTGGAATTATTTATTGTTGTCTTTAAAATTATTCCAAACTGTTGCTCATGTGCTTAGAACAGTTCCAAGCCTAGTAACCTAGTAATTAACTCACCTGAAAGGTGTGACAATTCACGATTACCTGACAATTATGGCCAGTTTTTCGCACAATTTTGTCCATTTAGATGGACAAGAATCAAATGATTGCTACTTGGGTATTCTCAGAGGTCAACTAATAGCAATATCAACAGCGTTTTGAGGTCAGATTTAATTTGACTTTGATTGTTTGTAATAGTTCAACAATGGTGCTAGTCAATGACGAGATTTTTCAAAAATTTTTCCATATAAATTTGTTTGTTAACTTTTTAATAAGTTCAACAATAATTTTAGACAATGAAAAACCTTTTTTTAAATTGTTTTCATATAAATTTTTTTAAACTTTTTGATAAGTTCAAAAATGGTGTTAGACAATGAAGAAATTTTACTTTCTTGATTATTTTGCAATTTTTTATTTGAAAATTTTAATATCAAATGACCACCATTGGCCGCCGGTTAATTATTATTTACCTTGGCGGTGTCTCTTTTATTAAAACAATCTTGTAACCGATACGGCAGGTACGGATCAATGGATTAGAAGCATATGTTTCAGGCTTACCTTCATTTAGCTTCAACCCTTAATTCATCGAGGCACCGGGTTTTAATCTAGAAAATTGATTTATTTCAACTAATAAACCATTTTTGACCTATTCTACTTGACTCAAATTGCTCAATTTTCAGTCAAAATTTGCATAATAATCCGTATCAATGGCCCATTTATTTCTCACACACATGTTTGGTTTTATTGTCAAACGTAGCTTGTTTTGTGGCCAGCAATGCTCTTGATTTTTTGTATGTCATTTATGCATTTTTAGCACTTTACATTCAAGACTCTTTTTAATGAGAAGATACAAGGGGGGAGGGGGCAAAAGTCCTGGCGAAAGGGGCGGTATATCCTGGAATAAGGGGCAAAAAGTCCTGGCCAAGGGGGCAAAAAGTACTGGCGAAAGGGGCGGTATATTCTAGCCAAGAGGCCCCTTATACCAGGATATACCGCCCCTATCGCCAAATCGTTTATAAATGATGAATTCCTTAAATTATATATGCCTTCATTCACTAAGTTTAGAAAATTACGGCCATTATTGAATCTCGAGTCAACCTGTCGAGTGTACATCAACCTGTCGATCTTGAATTTATGAAATCAAAATTCGAGAGAGATAGAGAGTCTCCTAGTCAACTTTTTTTCGATTTAATGATTCATTTGTTGTATCTTTTTCCAATGTTTCATTTGTCTCGAAGGGTAAGGCTATATATCATCAATTTCCCAGAAAACCTCGATATTTATCTCTGTCCGCGCATGCTGACGCCCTATTCATCATGATTCTGCCACCCGATCTTAGGATTCGAATGATCGGAGAAAACTGTTAATAGTTTTAATAGTTTTGTAGTATAGTGAGAGAAACAAAAATTTGCGATTTTTTGTTGAAAATATTTTATACTTGACCGGATCTGTCAAATGTCAATTGACCTCTTTGACGTGAATTGACGGTCAAATACTTTTTTGTCCGAATCAGCAAAAGTTTGGACACTTTTGTTCACCATGTAGTCATTTTCCACATTGATTGTATAGCAATCAACTGAACCATAGGCACTCATAAAATTCTTTTTTTCCCTCTCAAAATTAACATTTTTCGGCTGTTTAACCTTGTTTATCCTAATCTCCTTGTCTCGAAAAATTTTATGCTCCTTTTTCTTTCGACCTCCACTCGAACATAAACTTTGGAATTTATTTCCCATATCATTACCATCTTTTCGGCTAGAGAGTCATATTAATTCCCGGTTAATTAAAGGCTATTGGTTGCACGGTATGTGTCTTTTTGGGATGGCATTTTGTATGATAAGTAGTTTTTTTTATTAGGTTGGTATGTGCAAAAATTATTTTCCTTCATACACTTCCAATATTTGCATAGAAAATCTAAGTGCCAAAATTTGTTTTTCCATATTTTCTTCTCCTCCTTTTCTCCATTTTTCTCTCCAACTGTCCCCCCAAAAGGTCAGCACCGATTTAACAGTTCACCCGAGCACTGATTGCATTCTTGATAATTTCCGGATTAGCCCCTCTCTCTCAAATAATGTGCTAGATAAGTGTGCAACCATCCTCTTTCCCTATAGGTTATCAAAAGAAGTGGAGGAGGTGTTGGGCTTATACCAACAGTTCGCCAACCGTGTCCAAAAGTGTGACCATCCTCTTTTTCTCATTTAACATTCATTGGCCATTTTCATGTATAGGAGGGGGGGGGGGTCAAAAGAAATGGGACTTGGTCCAAAAGTAACGGAATTTTTTCCAAAAATAACAGGATTTTTGTCCAAAAGTAACGGAAATTTGGTCCAAAATTTTCCTGTTTCCCAGAAATTTGGTCTAAAAGTAACGGGAAATTGGTACAAATAAAATATTTTTGGACAAAATTCTTCTTACTTTTGGACAAAAATCTCGTTATTTTTGGAAAAAATTCCGTTACTTTTGCGTCAAAGTCCCGTTTCTTTTGTCCCCCTCCCCTATATGAGTGGCTATATGAAAGATGGGATGTTAATTGGGCAGTATCACTTTTCGTAGAATTGTTTTCGTACGGTACTTTTCGTACAATTATTTTTCGTACGGACTTTTCGTACAGCTACTTTTCGTACAAATACAAAGGGGAGGGGCAAAGTCCTCGCGTAAGGGGTGGTATATCCTCGCATAAATTGCACCTTAGGCGAAGACTTTTCGCCCCCTTGGCGAGTAATTTTGCCCCCCCCCCCCCAGCTTTTTTTTGTATGGGTTTGACTGTAATAAAAAATATAGAAATTTAAGAAATAATAAATCCCGATCTTGTGTAGACATAATAGAAGTTTATCACTTTTTCGTTTGAAAATACATACTTTTTGAACTCATCAAAAATTAATTTTTGATTGTTCTTATAAGATATTTATGATGAAAACAGCACTGTAACAGTGCTGTTTGTGGTAATTTTTGAATGCGAGAAAAAAAATTTTTTCGCCAAAAATTAAAACTTTCATATGGTTCTTTTGTTTCTCATCAACACTCCAGCTACTAATATTCAAACTTTTCTCATCCCAGAAAATTTACAATCGGAAAAACCGGGGTCTTTGCTTAGAAATTATAGGCTGTTAGGGTATAAAAACTGCTTTATTAACTTGGCAAAAATTGGAAACGCACAATTGGGCACTAGGAACGAATTTCACTTCACGGAAACTAGATTCGCAAATCTATTTTTTGCTAAGTTGAAAAGACTCTTTGCTGATTCGCACAAAAAAGCGCAAAATTTGAAATTTATAATAATCGATTAATCTTTTGATGTACTTTGGAACACTTTGCCTCTGAAAAACAATAAGTTACGTTCATATGTCACATTCCGATTGACTTGATGACTTAAGTACAGGATTTCACAACTATTTCAGCCATTCAAGTCAAGTGCCTCATTTCTTTTGTACGTGGGATTTTCGCAGATCCTCATCACAATCATGCGTCCTGGAGGCTGAAAATTGAACGACGAAGAATTAATAACAATAATAATGAAGATGGATCGGCATTTTGTTGTCCACTTGAACACCCGGCGATTTATGTCTCAATGAATTCTTTAATGCGATTTGTGCGACAATGAATGAGCTCTTGTGGACATTTTTATATATTGTCGATTTTTTTATGGAGCTGCTCTTTTTGTGTGAGAAAAATGTAGTTTATTAAAAAATAAGGAAAGTGTTTGCTGCCTCCATCTTTTTTGAATATTTTTATTTATGTGCCGTTCCACTACGGCACGACGTTAGCAGTTGTGCCGCCGTTTTACAAAGCGGCACAACTGCTAACGTTGTGCCACCGCTGAGTTGTGCCGGCACAACTGCTAACGTCGTGCCGTAGTGGGGCCGGCACAACTGCTAACGCCGCATCTAACGTCGTGCCGAGCGCAGCATAACGCGCACCCTTAAGGCGCTATTTATACTTCCGTCGCGTTGCGATGCGACAGTGCATTTTTGTGTTGTACGACGCGTCGCACGACGCAAAATGCACTGTCGTTTCGCGACGCGACGAAAGTATAAATGGCGCTTAACGATATCCTCCTTGAAGTTTTTTCTGTTATGTTGTGCGCAACAATTTTTTCTGTTGTGTTAACACAACAGATTACAACTCGCAATCCAACTCGCAGTCACCGTTTACATGTTTTTTGTTCATGTCCATGTTTGTCTTAATTTTACCTATGTCAGCCGTAAAGAAACTCCTTTTTTTCTCTGTAATTTGCGGTTTCTTTTTTCACCACCTAATGAGTCGAATCCAAGGGTCAAGCGTATCTCTTTTGAGAAGTCCCCTGTTGCCGCACTTGTATTTTATCCACACGGCATACAACTTTTCTTTTTGTAGAACTTCTCAAGTGTTTGCATTGTTTGAGACTCTTAGCGCTTCAGATAGAGACTTTCAAGACTGAGTACGGACTTTTAAATTTTCAATCATGTTTATTAGACAAAATTAGAAGTTTTTATGTTTTTTGGTCATGAATTTTTAAAGTGTATAGTTTAGTTATTTGTCAACAATTTTTTACACCATTAATGGCGTTTTCAAAAATTTGCAAAAATTAAATAGGGAAAGCGTATTACATTTATCTTAATTTGACTTTATTCTTTTTTAAATTTCTTTTTGATGAGTTCTAAAATATGTTAGACTATAAAATTTTTATGAAACTTTTCAAAAAATAGTACCTTTTAAAAAATTTTTGTGTTTAAGAAAAATTCTTTAAGCTTCCAAATTTATAAAATTTCACTCATAATTTATTTGGAACATTCGTGTTACTCCGGAACTGATTTGCGTGCCAAATTATTTCATTGTCATGATCATTGCGTGTTCCGCAACTCAGCTCAAAAGTGCCGCATCTGGGTTCTTCCCAAAAAGCCTTATGCTAAGCTTAGGATTTTTCTTATTTCCCAGACTCTTCAAAAGCATACAATATTCACAAATCGGCCAAATAGAATTTCTGAATTTTAGGTGGTTAGCCAGTTGTTCGTTAACCAAGCATTTTGTTACCGGATGAGCATGATTGTAGCATCACACCAACGACTCTATCTTGGGATATTTATTTGCTGAGAATGAAAAAGATTTCAGTGGCCATTAGGATGCGCGTTATTAGTTGTGCCGCGCTCGGCACGACGTTAGCAGCGCGTTAGCAGTTGTCCCGTTGCACTACGGCCCAACGTTAGCAGTCGTGCCGCGAGTTGTGCCGGGCAACTGCTAACGTCGTGCTGTAGTGGAACGGCACAACTGCTAACGTCGTGCTGTAGTGGAACGGCACAACTGCTAACGCCGCATCTAACGTCGTGCCGAGCGTGGCACGACTGATAACGCGCACCCTTAGGGCCGTTATGCTGGCAATTGCCGGCAACGTAAAAACGTTGTCTAACAAAATTAACTTTTAGTCTAACATTTTTTTGAACTTATCAAAAATAATTTGATGAAACTTTATTAGAAAAAATTTTAAAAAGCAATTTATCAAAAGGTAAATATATTCAATTTTTGTACGACAATCCTCGCGTTTTTATTTATTTGAAACAATTTTATTTTACAAGATAATTTTTAGGCTGAGTTTTTATTATGAAAAGTTATGTAGAATAACTCAATTGAATATGCAAAAATGGTATGTGAATGTAGTCCACCACCGCCTATATTCGATCTACCTCCACCCCCAGATCCTTCACTAATCTGGGGCGTGATTTCAGATGAACCACTGGAAAGTTTACAGAAAGTAAGAGTTGAAGATTTTTTTATAAATTGCTCAGATGTAAGCGGTGCAAAAATGTTGTGCCATTTTGGAGGGCAACAAAAAATAGCATAGTGTCTAGCTTTTGTTTGAACTTGTTAAAAGTTAAATTTAATTAAAAATATTTAAAATTCTCATTTTTTAAATTTTTTGGAAACCTTTTTGGGTGATTTTCCTAACAGTTATGTCTCTCTTCACGAGGCAAATGGTTTTTTGCCTTCTTGCCAATAAAATATGCCCAAACACCATTGCTTATTGTCATAAATCATTTGCAACAGTTATGAATGAGAAATTTCCTCCGGGAGTAAATTTGAGACAGGGAGTGCCAGAAGGAAGTACCAAATTCAGTACAGGATTTTGTTGAAACTCCGAGCTGTCAAAAATTCATTTATGATAAATATTTCTTTGCCAATATGGTTAAACGAGAAAAGTGATTAAATTTTGAACTAAAATTAGTGTTTTTAAAAGTTGAAAAATTACTACATAGTCTAACATCGATTTAGAACTCATCAAAAGTAAAATTTTTTGTAAAGTTTCAATAGTTTTTCCAAGTTCTTCGCAATTTTTGAAAGCCACAAATTTGATTATATTTTAAAAATATTTAAAATAACAAGCAATAAAAATTATCTTATCAATCATACTGATCAATAATTTTCAAAAAATTCAGGTTCTTCTACAAAGCTGCGAATTCAACCCTTTCTTCAATATATTTGGATCTTCTATAGAGTTTGGAAAATTTTATTCCGACACTTTTCTATATTTTCTAATTTTTATTTTTACGATGATCATCACTGCGTGCACTTGTGCTACATGCCTTTTGAGATACAGAAAGTAAGATTTTATATAAAAAAGTAAAATTTTTTGTCTAACATAATCTTGAACTCGTTAAAAGTTAATTTATCGAAATTTCAAATATTAAAGTCTTTTCTTCATTTTTAATACACTTTTTAAAGAGTCCTATTATTTGTTGCATATCCAATTTTAGTGGCTATAATTTTGGGTTTTAAATTTGCAACCACTTTTTCTTCCATCAATCTAGTTTGCAACAAAAATATGATAGATGGTCACATAAAATTGATCACACAGCTAGCTTTAACATTATCTTCATGTATCTCATATTGTAATTTTGGGCCAATCCATCTTGGATAGTCGCTCATTCTCGTGGGTCAATAAATCATAAAACTGTCATATGCTAATGACCTATTGCTATATTGTCTTCTATGTCTGGTAGGGGACAGGTTCGGAATGAATCAAGGGCTCTAGCAAAATTGAAAATACAAAAATTTCTTTGTTTTCTGGATTTCTGTCGAACTTATCAAAGAGAAAAAACTTAGTGAAAAGACCCTTTTGCTGAAACCGAATCAACAAAAGGGTCTTTTCACAAAGTTTTTTATCTTTGATAAGTTCGATAGAACCATACAAAGAAAGAAATTTTTGCGTTTCCAATTTTGCTAGAGCACAAATGCTCATAATCACAAGCTTCTCCTTTCCCACATTCGCGTTTTTATTAGAGAAAAAGTTAATAATGACACATACACTTTCAAATCATATGCACATGGCTCTCATTTCACCTATCTCGCCTCACTGGACTTAAGCAAAACAAGTTCTTCTTAATTTTTGCACGTACTCAGAGTTATAAACAATCTTAGTGGTTGTCACGTA
>JAQGCP010001751.1:0-11691 GCA_034699885.1 Acrobeloides thornei | reverse complement strand
AATTTCAGTCGCAAAATTTTCTGAGATGCATGAAAAAACCCACAGGAGACTCCTTAGGCAGGATTTATACTTCCGTCGCGAGCAGATTTGAAATTTTTTGAAAAGTCGATTTTTTGACGGTTGCAGCATGCTTTTTTTAGCTGTCTCAACTTGTGGGATCTTTTCCCTTTTCGAGGTGATGCGGCATACCGCCTCTTTAGTCTGTTTTCGTGTTTGCGTGAGCTTGCAAACTTTTGCCTATGGTTAGCAGAAATGTTTATCATTTCCGAGGACGGACTTTGCTCGTCGTGCGTCATCGGATCTGAAAATGGAATGGAATGTGTTTTTGAATGAAGCCTCAAAAACGAGGCAAACAACACTCCTCGAAGTTGAATCACCCGATCGTTCGAGGAAATAATAAACATACACTGCAAAAACACAAAAATAGTTCAACTATACAAAATAGGAAATATAGGAAGTTGCATGAACTACCTTATTATTATAGATTATTTACATGCGATATCGATAATAAACTAATCAGATTCTATTTATAGCCTCTCTGATAAAACACATTTGAACTCAATCATTTGGAAATCTTTTCATTCGATGTAGATAATCCTTGGTGTGGTGTTACAATACAATAAGGTATAGGTACATTTGGGCATTCGGAGCACGACGGCTTCATTGGATCACAGGTTGAGGCTCCGCTCCTTCTCACTCCCCGAAAATGAGCTATTCCAAACCTTTATAGCAACCGTACTGCAACCTCAACGCTTTTTATCTAGGAGCTCTTATGCTTTGAGAAATGCAGCAGTCCGATCAGATTCCACTCGGACGAGGGCTATATTAAGATTCGAAAGCAAGAATGCTGTGAAACGGGAAGAGCCACAAGCTGTTATCTGATCTTGCATCAGGCTTATGCAATAGCTTAAGCCATAGAAGAGCCAGAGGCCGATTTGGAGCTCATTCGATGCGGCAGCTGAAGTCGAAGGTGTACTAACAAATATTTGCGAGGCATTGCTGAGACGGCTTTCGTAACGGATACAACAATTTGGTTAGGTGGTATAAAATGGACAGATCCAATTAACTGGATATGGTCAGATTATAGTAATTTCACATTTGTTAATTAAAAAATTTTTTGGCAGTAAACCAGTTAACTGAATCGATCATTGTTTTATAGCAACGACTGATTCCAGGACTTTACTGGACTTTAAATACCGTATACAACCCTACAGAACCATCGTATAAAATAAAACATTTATTGCAATTAAGAAAAACGATTTTTACAATATTTGGCCTTAAATTTAGACATTATTGAGTTTGGCTTGATAAGTTTGCTCTCGGTCATCTTCTTCAACACCATTCATGTGCTGGTAGGCTCTGTAGATCACTATCCAAAACCAGATAGCAATCCAGTCAGCAAACGCCATCATAGCAGCCATAACGAAAAACATTACGCTCGTAGCTAAAATTTAATTTATCCACAACTAAAAAGCAGCTAATCTCCATGAGTCCGTCACTTTTCTAACTTTTGCAGGGCTGAATACGATATACCATGGTGTTGGTGGTGATGTGGGGAGTATATAAAAAATATTTTCGACGGGATACCCTCTTAGAAAAAAATTTCAAGAAGGGGCGAAAAAAATTATTGCTATAGCTCAACCATAGTAGCCCGGGATACAGACAAGACATGGAAAATATTAGTAGCCTGTGCTGCAAGCAAGACAAGGAAAAACCCACCTGTAACCCAAACTACAGAAAAAATGGGTGAAAAGCATGTTTAATATATTATATGCATAAATAAAATGGAGTTAAGTTTGTCTGCTTGTCCGGAAATTTTTTATTATGTATATGGTCAAAATCTTGCACTTTTGGTATCAACGTGTAGCTGATGAAAAATTAGGAAGGATAAAAAATGAAATTTTTGGTGGGGAGGGGTACAATTTTTTTATAAAAATATAAGAAAATCATACTGCTGTAGCACGGGCTGCAAGCATTAACGAAGGCAGAACAATAGAGTGGGACCGAAGGCTGAGCATATGGTATGGTAGATAAGTACTCATTATGAGATCGACTGCTTGCACATCACCTTAAGTGCGCAGAGCACACTGTCTAGGTTCTTTGACAAAATATGTCAAAAAATACCTGTCTTTGGATCAATTTCTTTATGTAAAGTTTCATAAACATAAGTCTGTATGTAGTTTAAAAGTGTCTCAGGTACAAATATGGCCATAATAACAAAGAAAACGATGCAAATCGTATCGATAATGATTCCGATGGCCTAAAAAAGTCTTTGTCCACATAATAAAAAGTCAATTTTACCGAAAAAATCAAGTAGGGTAAATATCCTCTTGATTTATGATATTTATCGGCATAAATGATACATCCTCCAACTATGACTCTATAGACCCCCATAATGCCCACAATACTTAGGCTCAAACCTGTAACAACAGATATTAACAATCCGATGATGCCAAGATTTAAGACCAAATAGCTGATTATCAAAGCTCCGGCCTAAAGAAGTTTTTTGCGTTAAAAAAATAAGATTTACCCTAACATGAATGCATCCACAACAGCAGTGTTCCTTTGACATTTTTACTCAATTTTTAACAAAAAAAGAACCAAAAATACGCAAGAAAATGACCATGAATAACCTTAATAAGAAATCTAGAAAATGAGACGTTTATTGACTTAAGGATAAAAAGGAGTAATGAAACTCTAGAGGCAAAAACAATGCTTATAAGACCTCTCATTTTCTCGTTAAATTCCATTAAAATGAGTTTTATGGATAAATTAAGCCGGATCTCGGAGCCGCATCAGCCAAAATCCATGATCCTGGGGCCTATTTCAATTGTTGACCAATGATTAGCGACTAGAAAATAAAATGAGTGATAAAAAAATGCTTTATAACTTTTTTCACAGAGACACTTCAAAAAAAGTGGTTCAGTGATAAGAGCCTCGCTAGCCAATTTGAAGGGACGAGTTCGATCCCGGCAGCGGTAACAAAAATGTGATTTTCTTGGACTTTCCCATTTTTTGAGTAAAAGTACATCTCAAAAGTTTTTTCAAAAAACTAATGATAGTCAAAGTGATTTTTTTCGACTATTTTATATGTCTACATCGTTTTAGAACGATTTGCTCACAAAAAATTTTTGACGCGATAGAACCCGCCTTTGATTCCAAGTATAGTTTGATTCAGGGTTGCCATTTTCGCTTTTTTCGCAGCAATTTGCTTTTTTTCGGCATTTTTGCTTTTTTTTCGGAGTCAAAAAAAAGCAAATTTTTTTGCTTTTTTTCAGGGTCAAAGACAGTAATTTTTTATCTAATTTTTGTTTAATTTTTTTAATGATTTTCTAATTTTTTCATAGCTTAATAAAAGTATTTCTCAAAAAATTGGCATTTTTTAAACCAAATTTCTTCATTTTCTGAGCATTTTCAGCATATAAGCAAGCATTTTTTAAGAAAAAAATTCGCCTGCGGCGCTGGTTTTTGCATAGACTCAAGGATTTATACAAAATTTAGTCAAAAATCGAAATTTTCTTAGTGTTTTCCGCTTAAAAATGAGTTTTTTCAGAAAAAATGTACGCGCCTCTCGGCACGATAAACGAGACTATACTGATTTTGGAAATTTTTTTAAAACCTCGAAAAAATTGTCTTGTCCTCCCCCCTTATGTTTTTGCCCAAATTTTAACAAAATTTTCGAAAAAAACATAAGGGGGGACCAAGGTAATAAAAACAAGAAGAACCTGAAATTGATGTGTCTTTCACAAGAGATGATAGAGCCGAAACCAAAAAGAAATAAAAAGAATTTGTTTCTTATGTTATTTTGTATTATTTCTTTTGAGTTAAAATTTTGCTGTTTTTTTGCTTTTTTTCGGAGATCATTGCTTTTTTTTGCTTTTTTTCAAAGGGTCTGATGCTTTTTTTCAGAAATTTCAGGTGGCAACCCTGGTTTGATTCCATGAAAAGTGAAAAATATATTTGGACGAGGGTGGGATTCAAACCCTCGACCATCAAGCCATAAACTCGCAACTCTCTCAATTGTGCCATTTGGACATAAATAAGTCTAAACTTTTTTAAAATTTTCGTCAACTTAACCTTAAATTTAAACATTATTGAGTTTGACTTGATAAGTTTGCCCTCGGTCATATTCTTCAACACCTTTCATGTGCTGATAGGCTCTGTAGATCACCATCCAAAACCAGTTAGCAATCCAGTCAGAAAACGCCATCACAGCAGCCATAAAGAAAAACACTACGCGAATAGCTAAAATTTAATTTATCCACAACTTTCAATGTTACAACCGGTTGCCAGGTTGTAACGTTGAAATCTGACAATCCTACGTATCCCCTACCACTTCATCATCGTCGAAAATTTTGAACACCTCTTCATAAATCGGTCGGCCGCAAAAAATCATAAAAGGAGCCCCATTATGATTGCTCTACTTTTCAACAAAAAATTTTATGACATAAAAATATAGGAAAATTTTAATATTTCGGCTGTCCAAACATGATCATATGATCACTTCTTCCAGAAACTCTTCCATCCCCCATCCCATGTTGGGTATCACTAAAAAAAATTAATTTTTTCAAAAGATCGCTGTACCTCGACTATTTTAGCTTTTCCTGCGCGGATTTTTACTTCCTACATGGGTTTTTCTTTTCGAAGAATCGCGCCCTAGGGGATAATTTTCTCAATGATCTGACGCAAAAACTGATAAGCCGAGAACTTTTGATCCGACACACTAAAATCTAATTTAAAATTTAGACTCAAACTATGCTCAACCAAAACAACATGTTGGTCTATTCTCGTCTCATCTCCATACATAAAATAAAACCATTCGCAGATGCTCAAACTAACGACCACAGCACCAAAATTTTTCCCGAAAAATCCACGAGCATCATGTACTATTATAAATTCAAATTTGACTTTGTACATAGAATAGAATGTCACAATAGAAGTCAAATTCAAATTTATTAGAGTACATGATGATCCTCGTGAATTTTTCGGGAAAAAATTTTTTTTCGATAATTCTATCTCTGTACAAAAATGGAACAAATTTATGTTGAACGAAACAGAAGAAGACTCCCACATATGTACATGTTCCATGTGGTCCAATCCGTTTAAAAAATTCTATTAAATTATATGTTTAAAAAACGTGTTGGACTACATTCTATCATATGCACATCCTCAAGCATGTGTATTTCATGTTTAAAAGTGCTTTGATTCACTACATATGACTTATTTTTAGAGCATTTAATCCATGCTATGAGTTTTTTCATGTTTGATTATGATATTTGTCCCGTTTGATTCTTCCAGATCCAAAATTTTATACCTATTCTATTGTGTTAAAAATGTACATGAAGATTTTTTTAGTCATGTGCATTTTTTTAGTGTTAAAAAAGTACATGAAAATTCTATTAAATTATAAAATGAAAAAATCAAAAGTGTTGTATTCAAATCTATCCCTATAAAAGGACCCGTCGAAATCGAAAACTCATAACTTCCTGATTTACTAGCTGAAATCAACCAGTAGAATGGCTTCATTCAAAATTATCTCTCTAACATTATCTCTATTCGTCTCTTATTTTTGTCTGAATTCCGCTCAAACTTACAAAGTCTCAGCTTTTGGAGGAGTTGGAGATGGAGTACATGATGATACTTTAGCTGTTCGAAGTGCCGTTGCTGCAGTTCAAAATCATGGTTATGGTCATGTAATTTTTGATGCCGGTAAAACTTTTCTTACTGGAGCTTTCAACTTGACTAGCAACACGTATTTGGACATTCAAGGGACTATTTTGGCATCGACAAATAATTCTCTCTATGGAGGGTAGGTGAAAATTGATTATATAGGTTATAATATGAATACAGAACATCAACTGCTTTCCAAGGTTTAATTTATATGTACAGTCAAAGTAACATCACCATAACCGGCGGAGGGACGATTAATGGACAAGGTGCAATCTGGTGGGCTTGCTCATGGACGCCTCAAGGCACATCTGCGACGTATCCATGTTCTAATAAACAGCGGTATGCGATGATTTAGGGGTCATCCAGATATTACGTAATCAAGTAGGGGGAGGGGGTTGGTCAAATGATTACGGTTGATTACAGGGGGGGGGGTTGGGGAATGATTAAGTAATCAACCATTTTTTCAACAAAAAATGTCCAAATGACAATTTAGGGTGAAAAATGGCAAATTTTGGTCATTTTTGGCGAAAAAGCTATTTTTTCTGGCTTTTTTGCCGAAAAATCACATACATAAATTTTTGGCTTTGATTATGTAATCATGGGGGGTCAAAAATCCGAAAATTTGGATTTCGTAATATCTGGATGACCCCTTAGAGTAGGGTCTCAAAATATCAAATTTGATGGAAATGGCCTTTTTAAATAATTTGCGAGATTAATAAACAAAATTTAGCCCAATGCTAATCAATGCTCAGCAAATTAACGGACTTGTTATCTCAAATCTTCTCCTTCTTAATAGTCCAATGTTTAACATTAACATGGATGGCGTAAACAACGGACATCTTTATAATCTTAATATTACAGCACCATCATCAGGAGCAGCATCAAATCCGTCGCATAATACAGATGGTATTGATATTGGGGATAGTACTAACATTCTAGTAGAAAACAGTTATGTTAGCGTCGGTGAGTTTCCATAATTTTAACGAATATCGTATTTAAAAATTTTTAAGGAGATGTTCACCTTTTGGCAGAATCTAGTTGGCAACAAACAAAAAATATTACTTTTCGAAATTTGACCCTTGGAACTGGACATGGAATGGCAATTGGAGCAGTTTATTCGCTGGCTGGCATCCAAGACGTACTTTTCCAAGACATCGTTTTAACTGGGAGTGACATATCAAAAGGATATACCAATGATGCCGGAGTAATGGTTATAGGAGATCGTAGTTATGGGGGTAAATTTTTCATATAAATCGATAGCCACTGTTCTTGTGGTGTTGGCTTTCAGCTTCGTTTTTATTGAACTTTTTAGGCCTCGTCCAAAACGTAACATATAAAAACATTCAAATCAACAGTGTTACATACTGCATCACTGTGACAATGAACTTCTCTCAAACCTATATTGCACCCGGCAGTCATACCCCAGTCTACAATGCAATATATCTCAACAACGTAACATGTAATAACGCATGGTTTGGCTATGATTTGGAAGGGCTTCCCGAGAGTCAAAGTCAAGTTTACATCAACCAGGTTAATTACTATAACGTGCACAACGCTTCTCTTGCGGACAAGTACACTTCTTGCAGTTGTGCCAATTCTAATTACTATCCTCCATGTTGTGCAATCGGAAGAAAATAACGTGCATCAAATAGTGTTTATCAAAAAGTACCCGTGTCACACAACAGTACAAGTTTTAACAGTTTCACTATCTTCAACATGACCTACAAATTGTATAATCTTTAACATGTTTTTAAATAGCTTTTGTCGAAAAGCTATTTCTTCATGACAATTTATTTCATGAGCCTGATTTTCAATAAATTTGTTGATTGACACGATTGTTCGATTATTAGATTCATTACAAAAGTGACAACTTTCAAGAAAGTCGCTTTTGAAATTTCTAGAACGCTTCACACGCTGGTGCCTAACTCAACTGTTCAACTTCACGATAGCAAAAATTGCGAAAATTCATAGGTTTTCGAAGATTTTGGATTGAAAATAATGGGACTAGCATGTTCCGCGTCAATTTTTACCCCTAGGAGTGTGTTTCTGCAAAAATTTCGGCGCTTTTTAGTTCGGCTTTGGGTGTCACGTTAATGCCCCCCCCCCAAGTTCAGTAGCCCCAAAATTTTTTTTCGAAAAAATAAACGAACTTTTGGATTTTTAAAAATTTTATCTAGAACTCTTCAAAAACCCGTTAGTTCTTTTTCTTTTGGATTTTCACGGTTTTCTTCGGTATTGATTCTTTTTCTCGATTTGTTTTCATTTTCATTTTTTGCTTTTTCTTGGGCTTTTTTACATATATTATTTCATGGGTAGATTCTTCTACAGGATAATTGGTTAACTTTCAGGGTTTTTAAGCTTTTGATAGAAGTTCTTGGTTTTAGAGTCTTCTAAGTTTATTTTCTTCTAGAAGAAGAAGCCTGAATTCTGTAGAAGTGTGAATCTCGGCTTTCAGATGACCCCAATGACTCTTATGATTTTTAAAGTTTTTTTGGCCCCTTTTCCACTTTTTACCTCCATAAAAACATGCTAATTTACCCTTTACCTTGTGGACTGTCAAATTTTTAAGACTATTTTGAATCATTCCAAAAATGTTTTAAGGGATGAGCAAAAATGGTGGATTATGAAGCTTCGGAGCTCGTCTACATGGGGGGGGGGCCACCCACGTGATTTTTTTCAATAAATTTTTTTTACGATTTTCTTCTAACAATCGACTTTTTAGGGTAATTTTTAGACGAAAAATCGATTGCGCGCATTTTCGGAGCTTGAAAAATTAAGTTTGACCCTGAAAATCAGGTAGAACTGCGTTTCAACGTGAAATTTTTTTCCGATTTTCTTCTAAAAACTGACTTTTTAGGGTAATTTCTAGGCGAAAATCGATTGCGCGCATTCCCAAAGCGTGAAAATGCTTCCTTGACCCCATACATGAACAAGGAGGAGGGGGGACAAGCTGCCTCGGGCTATATGTTGTCGACCAAAAAAAAGGTCGCCATCTAATTTTTTGGCTCGGCTATATAGCTTTGAGATTTGGAACTCCGAGGTTATATGAATCTTAATTTTTGGCTCGATAGCTACATGAGGGGGGGGGACAGTCCCCCATTGATAATGTATGCTGCTACTTCACAGTGTTGCGCTCAACGAATTATGAAAATGTTACTTTGTGCCCTTTAAAAAAAGGAAAACGGATTTGTGGAAAAAAGCTATGTTAAAAATAATATAAAGTTCAACCCCCCCCAGGAGACTCTACATGCGTACTTTGTTAGCTTTTTTACATTTTTTTAATACATTTTTTGCTCCGCGGCCCCTGAAAAGGGACTTGGTCAGGGATATCGACCAGAAATTCTAGTTTATTTTTATGTGTAGCTCGGAGCTTGTGTAATGATAAAATTTCGAGCTAGAGCCCAAAAAGTGAATTGTTGAGGGGTCAAAAATCGCTACCCCTGGAAAGAAAGTAACTTTTCTCAAAAACTAGGGTCATAGTCGAGGTGTCGTTGGAAAGGGGGACGAATGATAATAAAAACGTGCTTTAAATTGTATAAAACACATATTTAGAAAAAAAGTTATGATAAAAACAATGGAAGGGCCTGGGGACAGGTTTTGACAAAAAATGACACCTTGACTTCTCCACAAGTTTAAAGGCGCAGGACCTAACTTATACGTTTTTGTTAATCACTCACTAGGTACTTAAAAAAATCAAGGCTTCAAGTTTATAGCATTACTTTTTGGCGTACTGCCCCCCACTGCGCGACTTTTTCAGACATTACCTCTTAAATCAAACGTTCCCAAGATCGTCTAGACAAACACACATTACACGTTTATAGTAATGAATATATTAGTTTTGGCTTCAACAGAATATTTCCCACGGGTGTTTATTTTTATATTTCACGCTGATATTGTTGTTCTCAATTTAAACTTCATTTATGCCAAAGATTGCCTTTAACATTAAACCAAAGTATTTTATTTCTTTTTTTGGCTAAAATAAATATTTTTATGCAATTATAAAAATTATTTATGCCTTATTAAAAAAAATCAATTTGGTATTTTTTAAGTTATTTTTTATTACTCATCATCATACATGAAGATAGGAAACTAATTGTTATGCCCCCACGTATAAAATCTCTCAAAAATTACCCATCTCCCACTCAGAAAGTCCCAACAAAAAAACGATGAAATCCAACAATAGGATGGGATCACCAAAAAAGCGGATCGCATATTTCCATCAAAAAAATCAAAGAAAAAACTATTTAAAAATCATCTTGTGAACTATGTCCGCTTTTTGAACGACGTGAACCCCATCCTAGTGCCTGAAATTCCCCAAAATCTTCTTTTCTCCTCTTTCTCGGTTTTTCTTGACCCCTTCTTGCAGTCTGTCGAGGCCTTTCTTAGGTTTGTTTATGTATCGTTTTCCTTTGATGGTTCTCCATTTATTGCCGAGGATTAGAAAGCATAGACAAACCAAAGAAAAACGCCGAGACTATCTCGTGCAGTGGAGTCAGCCCCTTTCGCGTAAGGAGACTCTCCTCCCTTGAAATCACCGAACTCCCACCTACACAAAAAGGTGGCAAAAACATAAAATTTCCCACTAACAGTTTCCAAAATTGGCGCCCCCTCTCTTCATGTATGCTCATCATATAGAAATTGTTTTATTCTCAAAATTCTTAATTATTAGAATTAGACATTTATTTAAAATGTATATAAAGAAAGAATAAAAAACTTGTATGCAAAAAAATTTAAGAATATTACTACTTTTTATTAATTACAAAAAAATATAGCAATACAACAACAAGCAATATTAAAGTAGCTATAAAAACAATTAAAATTATGGTCCACTTCTTTTCTCTTAAATACATAAGCCTATTCACTTTTCTGGCAGTTTTCTTAAAGGTAAGGGCCTAAAAATTTTATGAAATCACATAAAAAAGGAACAACCTATCAAAAGTTATGGCGAAAAAAGTTTCTAGATATATCTTATGGGGGTTGGATAATTTCCGCACACTCTGTAATTCTCTCGAATTCGAGACGTTTCGCGTCTCGAATTTGAGACGTTTAGCGTCTCGACCACTTGTTCGAGACGGTTAGCGCACAGCCTTAGTGACCTCTCGATTTAATACCTCCCTCGATTTAGTGTCCCCATAGGATCGATCCCTGAGGAGGCACCAAATCGAGGCTCAACTGTAGTAGGATAATCTTACCGATTCGTTTAAAGCATCCGCTCGAGAATCAATATCTTCTAATTTATTTCCTCTTTCAACAATTTTAGCGACTGTATCAGATATAGACTAAATTGTTTGCAATTGATTATCTTAAAAATTAAAATTCCTACCGTTTTCAACTCTGCAACTTGTAATTGCATTTCGCTTATACGTTGAAATTGAGAAATATTAGAACAATAATTTTTATCCATTTTATTATAATTTAACAAATGAATATCATTTGATAGTAAAAATAATTTTGAACAATATGGAGTTTATAATAGGTTTGAGTGACTCATTCAAGGTTACAAGAGTCAAAACTTTCGCTAGTGACACATCCACATAATCCGATATATGCAGAATAATACATAAATGGGACGGAAACCGGATCTGGAAGGTTTAATATGAGTAAAAAAATCATCATATTCGGGTCATTTATGCTGATACATATAAAACGGGCTTATTACTTGTTTGTTGATGTGTTCTCTATCACTTTTAAATTGTTCTTTATCATGAGAGTGAAAAAAATTATATCGAAAACAGGGTGTCCCAACAAAAACTGGATTTTTGAGATTTGTCAATATTTTTTTCAAGTTTTTTAGGCTTCAACAAATAGCCCAGAATCGATCGCAGCATTTTTGCCAAACCTAAAGTATTGTGTAGTTTTATTGCTTTTTTGAGCTTGCTTTTAGACTTCTTTGGATAACACTCCTGTAAAGAATGCGCCACAACAAGATCAATAATCTAGTTACGGTTTTGAATTTGTTTATATATTACAACGAAAACCCTTTTTATTAAATTCCAACTATATCTTATTTTTCTTTCAAAC
>JAQGCP010001750.1:0-11692 GCA_034699885.1 Acrobeloides thornei | reverse complement strand
GTCCCAAAAAAAGTAGAATTTTGAAATTTTTTGGGGTCAATTTTTCGAAAAATGTTATTTCTAGGGGTAAGAAAAAAAGTTTAAACAATTTCACGTTCAGTGCGACACTTCAACTATATTAGTTCCTTTTATTTCTTCAACTTGGCAACCCTGATCACGATAATGTCATTCTCTTTTTTAAAAGAAAATTTAGGACGGGGTTCTTCAACTCGTAGATCTCTGTGTGAGGCTTCAGAATTTCGCAGTATGTCACCATTATTTGACGACCGCTCGATAACTCGTAATGAGCCGGAATCTATCTTTGATGAGCACGAAAATCAAATGGTCAGATCTTTCAAGAAGTCTGTTGTTTTTAAGGCATAAATATATAGTTCAATAGTTTAGATGCTATTTGGACGTTGCACATCTGCCTAAATACGAGTTGAAGCTGAGGGTGTGGTTGTGCAATACTGTATTACGACCTTTGGTAGAAAAGATTGGTCAACTAAACACCCACTTTATTCGTTCTTCGCCACCAATTCAATTGAAACTGGGAGAAACTTCTCTAGAAAACATTCATACTTTATTGTCGTCAAAGATTGAACTATGCTCCACTGCTTTGCCACTAGTATTGCCTTATCTTCGCATTCATACGAATCAAACATACTTGGTACAACGAATCCGAGAACTAGCTGCCGATATAACTTTGAAAGAGTTCAATTGGAATTCTGGTGGAAAGGAGCTTATCCGAGAGAGCACTAATGGTGAATTAGAAGATTCAATATTTTGTCAATTTTTAAAATTTAGGAATGTTACGCGTTGTGCCATGGCATGAAAGCTTGCCAACAGATGCGGAACTTATATGGAATTTATTTTGTGTCTACATGGATTCAATGTTGTCCCCGTCTCCATTTATTGTCAACAATGCGAAGAAGCCATTTACGAATGTTTATTTTCATAAGAAATCGGGGCGATTCAATGCCATTCAATGTGGTTCAAACTCTTTTTTTATTGTTCAGGTAGAGAATTTTTCAGTGCTTGATACCTCAAAATCTTTTCAAATAAAACAAAATAGGCCCCTAACGGGGCCTATTTTGTTTTTTTTGACACTCATAAAATCAATTTTGAACCCTGTTCGGTGAACAGCACCGAACATTTTTTACGCTTATCGAAAAAATTTTTTGCAATAACTCGCCTCAATCGGTCCTCCCCTTTTAAAACTTAATGAAAAGATAAATTTTTATTGGTTCTGCCCTAAAAATTCGAATTGGGCCGGCTTAAAAAAGACAATTTCGGACCGGGCCTTGGTTCGGGCAGTGTCTAGACCGCTGTTTTTTATTCTTATCAACGGAGGATGATTTTTTAAATATACATAGCTGTGTTTTCAGGTTTCCGAGCGTCCTCCATTATTTGAATTTGTTACGAATGGTGGGCTGGTGACAAATTCCGTTAGCAAAGAAGGATCAAATCTGTTCCAAACGATGCTGCTTTTTATTGCCCATTGCAAAGAAATGAATAAATCAAGAATTGATCATTTGAATCTCACAGAAACGGGTCTCAATTTAATTGAAGTTATTAGTTAACTTATTTTTGTTGTTATTGAATCTCATTTAATTGATCTTTGAAATGTTATTTATCTTATTAAAATTATTTTTTTACTTAAACAAATCCTTAAATGTATTTTTACATCTAATATTTTAAAAAATTCGAGTTACTGTCGGCTCTTATACCCCTGATTGAACGTGGTCTAAAATCGAAAAGTTTTATTTTTCGAAATTTTTTCAAAAATCACCCTATTTGAGTAATTTTATGTGAGGAAACATGTGTTATTTTTGCGTTCATTTTTTAGAAAATCGAATTGAAGACAAAGAAAGTACATATTTCGAAAAAGCTAATATGCCAAAATTCGATTTTTTTTAAAATTGAAGCGTTTTTACGCAAAAATAACATCGCTAACGTGTCTCCCGCATAAAATTACCCCTAATAGAATGACTTTTGAGAAAATTTTGAAAACTAAAATTTTCGATTTTAGACCACGTTCAATCAGGGGTAAAGAGTCAACAGTAGCTTCAAAAATTTTATGCCACTTTTGGGTTTATCTCTTGCGCAACTGCCCCTTTTAGACTATGGGCTCTGGTGGTTTAATTGTCGCTAGTGTAGTGGGAGCTAGTGCCGTAGGCATATCTTTGCTTTCATTACCATTCGTAACACCAGCTTTTCGCCGATTATGTATTCCCTATGTCCCAGCTTCTGATGTCCAACTTGAGAATGTTAAACGTTTATTAGCGCGAATTCATAATAAACCCGTGGATCCAATTATTGATCTTGGGAGCGGAGACGGACGTGTTGTAAGTTGATTGATTTGTGTTTTTTTAGAGGTGCATTGTTCTAAAACAAGTCCCTAAAAATGAAATTTGGCGAACAACTTTCTTCGCACTTAACGCCGGAGTGGCGTAAGCAATATATTCGTTACGAAGAGTTGAAATCTATGCTATATGATATCATGTTGGAAGCTCCTCCAGATGGGGAAGCTCGTGAGCAGTATGTTTCTCAAATGGACGAAACATTCTTTCCCGAATGTGAGGTGAGTGTTGTCTTAAAGTACCAGTCGAGTGAGGGGGGGGTGAAAATTTAAAAAAATCGATTTTTCCGCAAAAAATTCAAAAAAAGTTTGTGTATTACAACGAAAGCATGTACATTTCAAACGCAATTATCTCGAAAACTACGCAATTTTTTCCAAGGCTATATGTATAAATCCCCAAAATTTAGAAAGAACTTACAAAGATCAATTTATTCTTCTCCCAAAAAATTGCCGAAGCCCAAGGAAAATACCACGAATTGAATGCCGAATTGAAAACATTCAAGGACATGGTTGATTCCAGACAAACTCAATCAACTCCAAAATTGAGAAACCGTTTCACAATGAATTCATCCACGAAGAACATCCAAAAAGAGCAGGCTAAAACGGCCCAGCAATTGAAGTTGGCATTCAGTGAATTCTATTTGTCGTTGGTGTTGGTCCAAAACTACCAAACAATGAACTCCACGGTACTTTCTTGCTAAGTTTACACAGATACATGTAAATTTTAAGGGTTTTCGCAAAATCTTGAAGAAGCACGACAAACTTATGGGCAATGAACGAGGACTGGATTGGCGAATTAATCGAGTCGAAAAGTCGGCCTTCTTTTTGAATCGAGATATCGAAACTTTGATTAACAATGTTGAGACAACCGTCATAAATGAATTGGAAGGTGGAAACCGCCAAGCCGGAATGAAACGACTCAAAGTTCCTCCTCTCTCCGAGAAACAGCACGCCGGAACAACCTTTTCTCTTGGACTCTTCTTGGGAATATTCTTAGTATTAGGCTGTGCTATAATCCTTTCTTGGTATGGGTTTCATCCACGAACCAATGAGCCGAAATGGGTCGCAGTTCGTCTATTTCGAGGCTTCTTCTTATTCTTTCTTTGTATATGGCTTTGTGGGCTCAACATGTACGGATGGGCGGCAGCTGGCGTCAACCATGTTCTCATTTTCGAAATTGATCCACGCAACCATCTAACATATCAATCCGTTATGCAGATCGCATCATTCATGCTAATGCTGTGGGGCCTAGCTGTGTTGGGTTACCTATATGCTCACTATCTCTACTTGCCACCATTTCTGTTTCCACTGCTATTGATGATCATCTGTGTAGTCTTCTTGTTCAATCCATTCAATAAGCCCGAAAAGATATTTCATCGCAACAGTCGTTTCTGGCTATTAAAGCATTGTTTTAATTGCTTCACCGCACCATTCCATTTTGTCACTTTTACGGATTTCTGGCTTGGAGATCAAATGAATTCCCTGACTACGGTTTTTCTAGACTTTCAATATTTTATTTGCTTCTATGCGACTGAAATCGACTACTCCGGGTTACGATTAGAAGTTCGATCTACAAATGTTACAGAAGGTCCTGTTCCATGGGGACACGTGGATATTAATACGGGTGTGTTTCTCATTCTGGGGTCTATTGTTGTACTTGATGAGTGATATAGTCTGGGTCAATCCCCGTTGTTTCTACGGATTTGCGAAATCTACAAGTTTGAATTCGCGGTTTATTGAAACGAATTGCCTGAATGTTGCCTCGCGGAAAAATCGAACGGAGATTGACGCCGACTATAAAGGACAAGTTACAAAAATAAAGGAAAAAACCGACAAGTTGGCACATGAAAAGTGACAAGTTCACTAACAAACCGACAAGTTTGTCACTTATCTCTTGTCGAAAAAAACTGACTAAGCAAAAGAGGTTAGTCATCTTTTTTTGGCAAGTGATAAGTAATAAACTTGTCGGTTTTTAGCGAACTTGTCGATTTTTTCCCTTTGTAACTTGTCGCTGATCACTTGTCAAGTACAACAATAGACCCCTGGAAGTATATTCATTGTTATCTTTATATATATAGGTAATGATATGTGCATTAGCAGCTCTGGTATTCGAGCCATTGTATCAGTTATACCTGCAACCGTTCGTTTTTTACAATGTCTGAGAAGATACAGGGATACAAAACTGGTTCACCCACATTTGGTCAACGCTGGAAAGTATGCATATCTATATTGTGTCCCAAACCATTTTTTGCGGCCACCCTGTACTTATCTATTCATATACTTATCTTTTTAGATATGGAACAACTTATCTAGTAGTTGCAACCCATGCGCTAAACAATTACATGTCCAAGAAGAACCCTAATGAAACTTCGATATTTTTCTACTTATGGGTCGCTTCGTATATCATCAGTTTCACTTATACTTTCCTCTGGGATGTTTTCATGGATTGGGGTCTTATTGATCCGCGTGCGCCAAAAGATGCTCCTTTCCTTCGTGAAGAAACGATTTACGGGTCGAAATGGTATTACTATTTTGCGATTGTTGAAGATTTTATATTGAGACTTTCGTGGGTAATGAATGGTAGGTAAAGTTGGTACTACTAAGAATTAGCTGATTTAAAAATGACAGGGCTATTTTTCTGAAAAAAGTTTTTCGGAGAATCCAAAAAACACACCAAATTTTTTCTTGACCCTATATCGACTAGCACCTTGGCTCAAAAAGGGGTTTTTATGTCAAAAATTTTTTTGAAAAAATAGTCCTGTCATTTTCGGCACTTAGTAGTACCATAAATTTCTTGATTTTTTGAATATCCGTTTATATCTAGTGTCACTTGGAGAAGCTTGGATGCTGAATTCGGATATTTTGACGTGCGTAACAGCACCGCTGGAAGTCTTCCGACGTCATATTTGGAATTTCCTTCGACTTGAGAATGAACATGTCAATAATTGTGGTCAATTTCGTGCTGTGCGAGATATTTCGGCATGTTTTTTTTATACGATTTTTTATCCGATAGTTTCTTTTTTAGGTTAAGCCTATAAGAAAGGGTGACTTGGAGTCGTTACTTTCAAAAATGGATCAACTAGATGGTGTTACACATCGTGGGCAAGATTTGAGAGAACGAGTCAAGAAACAGAAGAAAGTTGCACGTGAGAAACGCCAACTGCTTAAGCGATCTAGATTCACGCGTGTAGTGTTGCCTTCGAATCCGAATTCATCGAATGTTTTAGTCGAAACACGACATTAAGATCGGAGATAACTTGTCATTTTTATGTAAAGTCTGTTTTATTGAGAGGTTCCAAAAAGCATAGCCTAGTGGATAGCATCATAGACTTCAAGTTTGAAAACCCAGGTTCAATCCCGCTCGGAGCCAAATCTTGATTTTTCTATTTTTTACGAAGATTTTCATGCAAAAATAATATAACCATCGAATTTTTCGCATAAAATTACCCCTAGGCACAAATTTTCATCAATTTTGGACGATACAAAAAAGACTTAGCTCCGAGCGGGATTGAACTCGGGTCTTCAAACTCGAAAGTATGATGCTATCCACTAGGCTATGCTTCTGGAACCTCTCCGTGAAACAGACTTTAAACAATATTCTAGTTTTGAGCGGCTCATTTTTTTAATTTTACTTATATTGCTCAAATTCAATTTCGGTAATTAATATTAGCAGAAATTATCATGACCTAAGCTAAGCCATTAAATTGTCTTATTTTTCCACAATTACGCCATTCCTTAAATATTTCATCAGGTGATTCAGTCTTTTCGACTATCTTTGGCCATTGTTGTATGATTTTTTCGGTACTAGTTCAGAACAAAGTACCAAATTGTCGAAAAAATTTTTTGTTGAAAATGGCCATTCTAGGCGTAATTTATGCGCTGAATTCAAAAGTCGCACTCCCGAATTCTGAAAATTCCATGTATTTGATGTTAAAAAACCAGTTCACTTTTGAACAAAAAATTTTTATAAGAAAGTTCACTTTATGGCAATCAACTTTTGCATTCGGGATTGCGATTGTTGAATTCAGCGCATAAAATTATGCCTAGAATGGCCGTTTTCAAAATAATTTTTTTTAGAAAATTTGGTCCTCTGTTTCGAACTAGTACCAATTTTTCTTTTCTAGTCTATCCATGACCATTTATTATAGCTTTATATATAAATATTTATAACAAGGAGGTGAAAAGTCCAGGGACAAAAAATAAAGATAGGGACACACCTAAAAAGTTTGGGAGAATGAAAATTTTTATTTGATATTATTGAGTCATTTGGTGAAAGTTAATTTTTTAGATAGCCAAAACTCTATTTTTTGTCCCAAACTTTTCGCCATCTGACGAATATATAATAAAAAAAAGTCTATATAATTTAAAATTTTAGACAAAATATCATCGAGATAGTTCTCTCGGTACGCCGCCGGACTGCCCAATCTTGCAAGTTAAGCAACGTTGGGCCCGGAGCATCTAAGTTTGATTTTCGAAGCCTTGAGCATGTGGAATCCCCTGGCTCTGGGGCATTGGGCATGCGCAAAAAGCCCCAATAATTTTGGAGTAAATCATGTTATGGGTTGCGCACCCCTCATATCTCCTCTCCTGAAAATGAATAGGATGACAGAGAAGCAGGGGAAAAAAATCGACCAAATTATAATTGAACAATGCACCTCGAAATATTTTTTTGTATTTTTTATCACAATTTTAGGTGTTTGAATGTGCTCGACTAGGTTATAAATCAGCTGGCGTGGAGTTAAATTTACCATTAGTAATTTACTCGAAATTTGCAGCAAGGAGATATGGTTTATCTAAACAAGCAAGCTTCTTCAGAAGAGATATTTTCAAGACTGATCTAACATCTTATAATACTGCTATTCTTTTTGGAGCTGAGTCTATAGTAAGGGTTTTAGCAGTAGCAAAGCCAAGGTGTGAGGGGAGCTATTCCCGAAAAAACTTGAAATTTTGGATCTCTTCCCCCTGGGGAGACGCAATCAACAGGATTCCAAAAATTGATACTTTTTTGAAGAAATTTTTCTGGAAATGACCCCTCAAAGCGAGAAAACGTTACCTTGATTCAGTGAAGGCCTGTGTATCAAAAAGAAAAGTTACAAAAATACGATTTTTGCGACTTTTCTCTTTGATACACAGGCCTTCACTGAATCAGGGTAGCGTTTTTCGCTTCGAAAATGTCAAATTTGTTGCTTATTTTTCAAAGAAAATGTTCTTATTTTCATTCTTCGTGCTTGGTCACCATTTTTTTCACTAAACGTTTAAAGGCATAAATTTTTCAGGTAGAAATGCTAGCGCCAAAACTAGATGAAATGTTGGAAGGAAGTCATTTGGTGATGTGCCGGTTCCCTATGGTGCCCGAAACTCGCTGGCAGTTGTTGCACGCCGAAGGCCAAGGAATTGACGAAGCTTGGTTATATCGAAAAACTAAAGACATTATAAAATCTAGTAGTACATAAACAATTATTAGGACATTTCTTTTTTTGTTATTTTCTTTATCGTTATTAACATGAAGTTGTTAGATCGCGAATAAAAGTATTCCATATTCCTATCGCTAGTGATATCTTGGTCTACCAATACCTTGTTATCTTACTGGAGTTGTTAGATTGTTTTCCGTGAAATCGACGTTTTAGCATGAATGTTATGATGAGGGTGCGAATGTTAGATATTCCATCATTGTATTATGTTTCTACGCGATACCAATATAATAGACCGCCGAATTCAAGGGTTCCACGCTTTATTAGGTAAGTCTGGGAGCTACTGCACTTTAAGGTAGTCACTTACAAGATTACAAATCGACTCACGCGCTACAACTTTTGTGAACATCTTTTTTGTGTGAATATGACGGTTTCTTTGAAGCCTATATTTACAAAGAAAATGCTGCTGTATCTCGGCACCCAGGGGGATTTCACAGCTAAATTTGTTTATAAAAATCATGAGCAAAATACCTATAGTTGTTTTATACCATTTTCGAGGAATCAATTTCGAGAGGTGGTTCCCTTGCTATTTAACCCTATTTTTATAGGCGTTTTCTGATGCTCTATCCAGTCAATTATGAAACTGTTCTCAAATGTGTACTAGTGGTTACAGCAGCTTTTCCATTTGCGCGAATGCTTTATAAGAAGTTTACGGCCAGTCCAGAAGAATTAGAAGAAATAGACAAGAGAGTACAAGCATTTAGGCATCAAGATCATCCAAGACGCTAATGAAAAGTATAACGTTTTTCACAGAGAGATTTAATAAAAAGTGTCGGTTACATAGCAAAGTACGAAGTGGCGCCAACTGCACGCATACGGTCGTTCAATTCCGCGCGGAGCCATTTCTTTTTGCAGCGTCCAAAATCGATAAAAATTTTTGCCTAGGGGTATTTGTAGCCCAAAAACACGAATTTGATGTTTTTATTACTTTAAAAGCTCCGAAAAGTCAAGAGGATATGGAGATACTAGTTGGGTTTAGCGGTCTCCACTCAAAAAAGTTTCAAAAATATCCATTTAATTTTATGCGTAGATTTCGAAATTACAAAAACACTTCCTGGAGTTACTACATAATAGGAGGGGGCCACCCACGTGAAAAAATTTTCAAATTTTTTCTGGAAATAACCCTTCTAGGGGTAAACAACATTCAGGGAATCTGAATTTGAAATTTTCGAATCGTAAAAACGCTTCCCTGGATCAGGGAAGGCCTGTGTATTGAAGCGAAAAGTCGCAAAAATCGCATTTTTTTAGCTTCCCGCCACAATATAACCACGCACGGAAAAATCTACCCCTAAAGGGTTATTTTTGAAATATTTTTGGATAGGGGACGCTAAACCCGACTAGTACCCGGATATGGTAGCGTTTTTATTAGCATTATTGATTTGAAAAAATGCTAAATTTGAGTATCTTTTGATGGATTTTCCTTAAAATACAAAAAATATTTTGAAAATCATAAAGGTAAACGTGATTGTATAGCTTATATAAATTTTTAGATAGAAAATAGGATTCGCAGCAACAAAGAGTCACCGAAAATTTCCATCAAAAGTAGTGATCATATTTGGAAATTGTTGTATTTTAAAGATGTATAAATAAAGTTTTCAAACTATATTTGGAAATAGTATCGAGTAGGTATCCCACTGGACGTGAAATTTTTCAAAAATTAAAAAAATGTAAAATTCAGGGTTTTCGTGTCAATACTCCGACTAATTCAAACAAGATCGAGACGATTAGCGTCTCGAATTAGTTATAATTCGAGACGGTTAGCGTAGTACTACGTGCTAACCATCTCGAACAACTAATTCAAGATGGCGTATCGAATTCGTCTCGACCTCGTTTGAATTAGTCAAAGTATTGACACGAAAACCCTGAATTTTACATTTTTTAATAAACCAGCGAAAGATACTTTCCAAACAACCTAATAAATAGAGGCTTCCATAAATAAAATTTGTTCAAGATTGCTTATCACAAAAAGTGATTCCCATTTCCGAGAACAAAAGTTGAATTGAAAGTTGCAAAAAAATGTATTTTTTGAATTTATAAAGAAAAAAGATGACTTTTTGAATTTTTGCGCCGCGAAACAATGGAGTTGCGTGGAGAAATTGTTGAGCAGCAGAAAAATTCTATTTGAAAAGAGAGACCTGTAATCCTCCTCTATCAAAAGTGACTGACCATATACATTGAAGGTAGCCCCAAAATTTCCTTTGCCGGCTCACTTTGCTCTTGTGTTATGTGTGTATGGAGAGAGGGGTCACTGATATTTTCTCACACAGCTTTCTTTGTCCGATGTTACTCAACAAACTGTTCCTTAATGACAGAGTTGTCTATCCATGTTGAAGCTATTCTATGTTCCCGATGACTGCTGGCTTGATTTCCTTGCGACGTTTCTCCCAGGTTCGTCAAACATTCCCCCCGTTTTTCTCATCCGCGAAATTTCTTCTTTCTTTCTGGTGGAAAAGTCGTACACACACAATCCCCAACGTCGTTTCTGCAGCCCAGCCATATAGAATTTATTTGGCAATACAAGGCTGTTCTTCGAAGACACAATGCCTGTCTGCACTCTTTCTTCTCTCATAGTTGGGCGCGGCCACTATGCGAAATCGATACGCACTCATTTCTTTGTTTCTCGAGTAATGCACGCTACTTCCAAAGTTCATAGATGAATGTCGAGTGTCTCCAGCAATCATCGTGCACTAGCAGCAAGAGACCCCGCCTCTATATCTGTTTTCCCGTTGCTACCTCGGCCGTGTTTGTGTGTGTGCTGCTGCATTTTTGCTAGTCCTAATGTGACTAGCGCCTACCACTGCATTCATCGCTCGGTGCTCTTCTCAATCGCCTGTTGTGTGTTGACAGGCAGCCCTCTTCGTCGGTTGAGCAGTTCGCACCGCTCTATTCCCTTCCATTCGTCCTCCGTATTTTCATTATTCCGTTTCGAAGCGGCACTCGTCTTCGTTCATCGTTGTTCACTACTACTTCTTCTCGTGTGATTTGTTTCTTGTTTCTTCTTCATATCCTTGTCGCCTCCACTGACCAGTTCACAACGCCACTATTTTTATTTTGTATCTCCCCGTTTCTCACTTCCGATGTTATATGCTTCGAGAATGTATGTGAGACAGAGTCACATAGACTTCGAAGCGTCTTTTTCGTTGATCCGTTTACGTACACTGTTTTTCACCTAGCCAAAGGCGCGAAAATTGCGCACCAGGTTAAAGAACCAAATTTTTCTATGACTCTGGGCATGCATGCATGCTTCAGAACAAAAAACTATTGCCAGCTCTTTTTGTCTGAGGCGCACCAAGCTACTGTAAAAAAAGGCTAAACGGATCATCACAGAAAAAGATACGAAAAATAGAAAAGAAATACCGAAGCACATAATTAGTCAACAAAATATCTAACAAATACATATAGGTGCACATGAAATCGGCGTCGTAATTTGGGTCCAGATTTGGGGGAGGGGTTTGAGAAAAATTTTTTCGACCTTTTTTAAAAACAGTTCCACAAGCGAAAATTTGATTAAAGAATGCTTGTTTTTAAGCTGAAAATGCTGGTGCAATTTTTGTTGAAAAAATGGCCAATTTTGGTCGAAAAAAATTTTTGGACTAAAACATAAGAGATAAAGAGGAAATTTTTTTCATTTTTCCAGTTTTGGGTGAAAGGTTCCCCACGTTCCCCCCATAATTACGACGCTGCATGTAATTTTGGATGCTGTTTGCAAGAGGACCATTACCGAAAATTCTTAGTCCTTGCTGATATTCGAAAAGTTCATGAAAAATGAAGCAATTTTTGTTTTTACGGCATGTCCGGAATCGTTGTGTAGTTTTCGAGATAATTGCATCTGAAATTTTGAATTTGTGTACATGTTTTCGTTGTAATACACAAACTTTTT
>JAQGCP010001749.1:0-11699 GCA_034699885.1 Acrobeloides thornei | reverse complement strand
TGAAGCTTCGAAAACTCGAATGATGTCCATTCGATGTTAGAGCCGGCTTAAATATCCAAATGACCATTTGTCTTGAAATGGTTCTTGGTTCTTGTTGATTTACATCGCCTTACAATTTTGCTTCTTTTCTTTTCGAAGGATTGGATAAAAATAGAACACATATA
Source organism: Acrobeloides thornei (assembly GCA_034699885.1). Taxonomy (NCBI): domain Eukaryota; kingdom Metazoa; phylum Nematoda; class Chromadorea; order Rhabditida; family Cephalobidae; genus Acrobeloides; species Acrobeloides thornei. The sequence goes on along the minus strand of JAQGCP010001749.1, from coordinate 11,535 downwards.
GGAGAATCATTTTGATCCTATAGAAATAGGACATTTTATGAAATAATAGGAAAATCATGTTTTCTTTGTAATTTTTGAGATAATAAAGTCACTACTATTTTTATGAAATTTATAAAGCTATAGACATAAATTTATATTTTTTGAATAAATAAATGCATTTTCAATAAAATACATGAATAAAGACTCAATAGATAACAAAATTGAAGAGTTTTTGATTGCGTTCTGTTACAGAACATTAGGTTCTGCAGCAGAACATGAATTTTCTGTTACACAACATCCATGTTCTGTTACAGAACATAAATTAGAGCCGTAATACTAACAAAAATCTACTTTTTTGGTACAGTTACTGGATTTGGACTATTCAGGCATTTTTATACTCGATCCACTATTTTCTATTAGTTTCTCTGAAAACAATGATTTTTTGTGATTAACATCAGTTCAGCTACAGAACGCCCTGTTCTGTTTCTTTTTGGTAGGTATCTTAAGCAATTTTGCTAAAAATGAGTCTGTGTTTTAGCAGCCCAAATTGGATAAATGGAAGAAGAAAAAACAAATCAATAATTCACATAATTTTTTAACAAAATTGTCCAAAAATCTTCAATTTACACAATTTTTACACAAAAATTGAGTCAACTATTCAAAATTAAGGGAATATTGAATGAAAAAATGCACGATAGAACTTTTGGGCATCTTGTAGGGGGGTCAGAGAAATTTTAAATTCACTTAATTCCATTGGGAATTGATTTCACGTGTGGAAACTACACTGTATAACGTAAAAAGACGTTTTCACAATGAATTGGAAGAGATATCACGGTTTAGAATTGGGGTGATCCATTTTATTTGGCCCAGTTTGTAAATGTAAAAGCCAAAAATTCTAAAAATATAACAAGATTTTTTCAAAAGATTCACAACATTCATTTTTCGAAAAAATGTTCAGAATGTTTCTATCACAAAAATTGAGATCAATAGTCTCAAATAATTCTATCCTATCCGGCTAATAATACTATTTTTGTTAGTACATGAAATTCACTTGTACGACACGTGTATCAAACTACAATGAATTTGGTCGTAGCTCAAAATATATGACCCTATAATTTCCACTTCCTCAAATATGTTTTATTCGTTCGTTGTTAGAATTAAACATACAACAATAGACCCGTAGTCGATTGTTAGCTTAGCTTGGATGTCTGGGTGGACTACGTAGCTATGATCCACGCAAAAATTTGTATCTGGAAATGATCCGCATCAAAAGGTGATCTAGAAAATTTTGTTGAGGTCTTTATAAGGGCTGTCTGAGTCGATAAAAGTATCAGTTTTGAGATTTCACTTTATATTTGGGACTGGAAAAGCTTTTTCTTGGGTAGGGGGTAAAAAATTCATGGAAAGCCTATCATCTCTTCTCCCATCTGTAAAAACCATTATTTCCATTCCCCTCCCCCCGAATCACTGAACAACTCTCTATTGTATTAAATTTTTTATTTTTAGGAAATAAAACTCAACGGGATGAAGTCATTCTTTCTTCTAGCTGCTTGCCTTTTGGCAGTTGCCATTGCTCAACGCCAGACAACTCGTGGTCAACAAGGACCTGGTGCAAGTTGTCCACCTCCACCAAATGGCTCTCAGCCACCAAATGGATCTCGTCCTCCACCACCAAATGGATCCCAGCAGCCACCAACAGGTGGAAGCCGTCCTCCACCACCAAATGGTTCCCAACCTCCACAACAAAGCAGAGGAAAACGACAAGCCGGACCACTTAGTGGATCTCGTCCACCGCCACCAAATGGTTCTCAACCACCTCCACCACCAAATGGTTCTCGTCCACCACCACCAAATGGTTCCCAACCACCCCCACCACCAAATGGCTCTCGCCCACCACCACCAAATGGTTCTCAACCACCCCCACCACCAAATGGCTCTCGCCCACCACCACCAAACGGTTCTCAACCACCTCCACCGCAAATCGGTAACCAACAACTTCCATACTTGGGTTAAAAAATTGCAAGAAATAATCGCAAAACATGTGATAAATATTAATTTTTCTTGTTTATTGTTAGTTAGAAAAAATAAAGGCTTTTATTGATTTATAATGAAGAATAAAATATAAGCTTGACATTTTTTTAAAATTTCTATTTTATTAAGCTGATTCGATAATGAATGCGAATTTCAATATCAGATGGTAAAAAATACAGGTTGTTCAATAAGTAGGTACTACATTTCAAAACTTTGCCAAAATTCGAGTTCAAATTTGATTTTTATCCTTATATAGGCTGTTTTGGCAAAAAAAAATTTTCAGAGATTAGTGCCTAATTCTTACCTCCTTTAAAATAAAAAAGTTTATAAACAAAAAATAGACATTAATGAAGCACATACATGCACAACGGGATGCTGCACCCACCCTCAATTCATCGTATCGCGGCAAAAAATTAAAGATCAATTCGTATTTCGGTGTTGAAGCAGACGAAATATGAAGTCATATTTTCGATTCGCATTTTTGAGTACGTCATTACTTTTTGTCAATTCGCATTCGACATAGCTGCACCCCCTTGTGCATGTATGACGAAGCATATTGTATTAGAAGGTGCAAATTATTTTTTAGACATTATATTTTTGACGCACGAGTAGACGTTATTATTTGTACTCCTGTTTGACGTTGTAAAAAGATTACATAAATTACCCTACTTAAGGCTTTTCTATATGCACTAATGAAGAGAATTGTCATTAGTGGGTTTAAGATGGGTATCCAAGAGAAGGACATAATTAAGATCAAACTACCTAGGTCCCCAACATGGCCTTCGGAAACCATACCAATCATCATTATCGTTAACGGGACACATGTGACTAGTATTGGAGTAATAGCCTAAACATTTACTTATTTCTATAGAAAATCAGACTGACAGACTTGTATTGAAAGAACAAACGAGATTTGATTTTGTATGTTCTTCGCATTATTTGCATTTAAAGACGATAGCTTTACGTAAATTTTCCAAGAAAAATAACAAATTATCAAGTAGGATATAATTATTAATATTCCAATATATCCAAACATATATGCGACAATATTTTCAAACTAAACAAATTCAATGTATTGATACCATATGTGGGCAAGGGGGGAGTCTCCCCTGAACCACGCATGCACGGACCCAAAATTGAGGAGTGATCACACAGACTCCGCCGAACATATTAGGTGGTCCATAAAAATTGGGTGCAGAAGACCTCAAGATAAAAAAAGGCCGTTTTTTTGGTGGAGGTGGTGAAGGACCTCATCGCGGATCCCCTCCCCCATCTTGCCGACCTATGATTGATACTATATGTGGGCAAGGAAGAACATGATCTCTCCCCATTTTGGGCACTATAACTTTCGCCACGTTGCCAAAAAACTATAACTTCGCCACATAACTTTTCGCCATGTAACTTTCGCCACATTCGTGTCAATATACATATTTATTGCAAATCAGACAACTCAATTAGTCGAAATTAATATGTTTATTGACACGAAAGTGGCGAAAGGGGCAAAAAAGTTACGTGGTGAAAGTTACGTGGCAAAATTACATGGCGAAAGTTATCGTAGCGAGATTCGTGGCGAAAGTTATAGTGCCCCATTTCGTCGCATTCGCGAAAAAACGTTCATGTTTTCGCTGTAATACACAGACGAAACTTCACATGCGATTATCTCACAAACTACAATGATTCAGAACATGCCGTAAAAACAAAAAATACTCCAAATTTCATGAACTTTCCGGATATTACAAATTATGGGAACTTTTTTCCGAGTGGACTAGTCCTTTAATTAAAACAAACCGAGTTCGCAGCCACAAAACTTGGTAAAACTCCATTAATAGTCCAATTTCGATCATCATTCAGCAACATATCTTCAAATGCTTTTTTATAGATGTTTTTTGAAAGAGCCAAAACCGGCAAAATCATTGCACTTAAAGCGACTACTAAAGCACTTAGATATAACAAAATAACTGATGAGCGATTCATGGTCTTATTTCTAAAAAATTGATTAAAAATGAAAGCCTTCTTACCAGACGTTAACAAATACCCTCCCAAAATTTTGAGTCCTTGATCGGTTGACAAAAAAAGTACAATAAAGGAGGCCTAATGTTGGCAAAGATTTTCAAAAAAATTTGATCGAAAGACTTCCAAAATTCGTAACCGGTTGACCCCTCTCCCAATTTGGGGGGGGGGGTTGTTAACGTCTACTTCTTACTTGCAAATAACCAAGTATCTGTACAAATATTGCACCGGCTTATTAAAAATACAAACATAAAGGAAAATAAACCAGTAATAAATTATCAAAATAAAAGCCCATGGTTGAGGAGTAAATGCAGTAACTCCATCTAATATAAAGAAAATTTTTCTTTCATTAATGTCAACTTCCTATAAAACTTAGATTCAACAAAGTTCTGGTATTACTCAGCATTAGCTGTTATAGATGACAGGGCTATTTTTCCGGAAATGTAGGGAAATTTTTGATGTAGGGAATCCAAAAAATGCACTCCCGATGTCTGAAAATTTTCCTTGACCCTATATCGACTAGCATCTATGCTCAAAAAGGGGGTTTTTATGTCAAATTGATGCCAATCTGGCCTGAAAGCTTGTAATCGGGGGTTTTCGGCTATGGCAAATCAATTGGAGATGGTTTTGTGAATCAATAATTCTATTTTTGGTCGCGTTCAGCTTACTCCTTAGTCAAATATGGTAGGGGACAGGGCTGTAGCGGAACAGGTTCAATCACCGAAACCAGAATCGTCGAGTACGGAAACGGAGCGGAACTAAAACAGAGAAAAAGGCCGGAATTTAACGGAACGGAACTACAGCACTGGTAGGTGAGTCTCCAAGAGCACCACTAGGAAGAGTAACTTTCACCCCCTGTGACCCTAACGAGGGCCGTTGGGATAAGCAGACCAATAACAGCAAAGTCATGGGTTACATGGATACTGGGCGGCGATTGGAGCCCCAAAATTGTAGAAAATTTCGTTCGTTCATCCAAAACGTTTCATTTTAGTAATTTCGTAAGAAGGATAAAGCTAAAAATAAGAGAAAAAAATAAATGGCACATAAAAGAATAAAAGACGATGCGCACGTTCGATTTAGGCTCATAAAACCATCACCAATCGATTCGCCATACCCAAAAACCCTGATTACAATATTTTAGGCCAAATTGGCATCAATTTGACATAAAAAGCCCCTTTTTAAGCCAAGGTGCTAGTCGATATAGAGTCAAGAAAATTTTCAGACATCGAGAGTGCGTTTTTTGGATTCCCCGCATCGAAAAACCCATATTGGTTTTTTAAAAATTTTATGAAAAAAATTTCTTCGAAAAACTGGCCCTGTCATTTGTGGCAGCTAATGCTTAGTAGTACCAAAATTCGGCACTATAACTTTTGTCACGAGTTTTGTCACGTAACTTTTGTCGCGTAACTTTTGTCACATAACTTTTGTCATGCACACAAACCGACAGACGATCGAAATAATCTCGTGCGAAAAATCAACTTGTTTGGACAATCTGTCGGTTTGTAGTTTGTATGCGTGACGAAAATTAGCGTGACAAAAGTAACTTGACAAAAGTTATAGTTTTATGATGACATGACAAAAGTTACGCGACAAAAGTTAGCGTGGCAAACTCAATTCGTGACAAAAGTTATGGTGCCTAAAATTCTTTATAAGCTTACCAGCTCGATGATGAATAATGTTGTACTAAAAAGTAAATCGAAAAGTATACCCAATATCATTAATTTCCTATAGGGTTTTAATATCGTAGGGCTTTTGCTATAGGCCAAGATTATTAATGTACCATTTAGTAGAAACGATAGCCCTAATGTAATATAAGTATCAAGTCCATGTATTTCACGATAGTCAACCATTTTCAGAAAACTGATGTATAATGTTGTACTATAAGTAACAATATACTGAGAGACGAGAGAAGAAACTTACGTATGCAATTTCTAAGAAACTACCCAGATCTATAGCCTAATATATGTTTTAGAAATAAAACAGTATTGGTAAAAAGAATTGAGCTACAAACCAAATCCAAAGTTCATGTAGTTTGGTAAAAGAGGAAAGGTGTCAGAAAATTTTTTGATAAAAGCAAAAATTCCCTGAAATTAGTCAGGTATTCAAGCTCTTTATTCACAGTGAAAATTACTTGAACATTTGCACTCATAAAAAGTTGTTAAACTATTAAAGGGGGCGAACCATTTATATACCAAAATAGCGTATTTTGTTAAAATATTATAAATCGATCAAAATTTAACATGCATATAGGTAAAATTTGACGGGGAATCCAATGGCGATGTTATTTTTCCAAAATTCTTTAATCTAGAGGTAGAGGTCGAAAAATTGAATTTTAAGTGTTTTTTTCACTAATTTCAAAATTTTGAAAAAATCGAAATTTTCAAAAGTTCGAGTTTTCATAATCGACTTAGCTAACTTTGTTCCCCATACCGAAAAACGGTGGAAAACTCAAAAGAAAAAATTCTAGCCTTCAAAAAAAAGATTTTTAGACCCTAAAAAAACATAAACTTTTGAAAGCTCTAGACGATCACTTTTTAGCCTGTTTTTTATTGTTTCTAAGCCAAAAATTACCCCAGAAAGCACTTTTCTAGGGTAAATTGGTGTTGTGTAATCGATTCCTGGTGTTATTTTTCAGTTTTGACATCATCCAAGGGATATTTTTTTAATACTCAGGTCTGACTGTCCTGAACAAAAAATGAGAATGGTTAACGAGCTCTCAATTCAATTCCTACACAGAGATATGGCCTTAAAATAGGGTTGTTTTTTAAAAATGTCACAAAATGTAGCGGCATGTTTACATATGTGCCGGAACTTTTAAGTTTTTTTCATTAGCGCCATCGTGTTCAATGCATCAATCCACTTCTCGTTGGCTTGGTTGCACAAACGACCACATAAGTGTTAAAATTTTTTGAGAAAAAATGTTCTAGATCTTTCTAACTCATGTCTATCGTAAAACGTCTCTCAAAGAGTCGAATTTTTTTGCAAATTTTGGACGCTGCGTATATCAATCTCCGCCACTATATTTGTTAATCGACCTATAAAAAGACGCTGCCATATGGACATACATCTCTTATATATAATATCTTGCTAGACGACAGGCAATAAAAGAACTGTGTAAGTTTATTCAGATTGTGTGAGCAACTCGTCTATATTAATTTTACATTGTTAGATAAAATTAGAGTCCATTCGCATATAATATCACACAATTTTTAGGAATTTTTGTCCACTCCTCTCTCATAACTAAATTCTTAAATAATGAAGTTTCTAAATATTTTTACATATTTTCTAGGATATTTTGGCTCATTAAAAGAAAAAGGAGATATTACTGCAGGTAAAATAATGAGTGCCCCACGCCGATACAACGCTCATATTTTAGGCATATCTCCGCGAGTTTAACTCCGTTTTCGATAATTTAAAAAAATTTATAAGACCTTTGTATATAAAAGCTACAAAACTTTCTGATCGAACTATATTTTTGGAATAGGAAAATTAAAATTGAAATATATTATTTAGTAAAAAATGAAAGATTTATGAATTGCTGGGACGATGACATCTGGTTTCAAATTACGTTTAAACCAAGAATGGATACTTTCGACTATCGACTGTATTCATATTTAGTGATTACTCAAATTTATGTATGCTTTTTTCTTACTTACAAATTTGAAGGCGACATAATTTTCCTCAGATAACCGGGTCCGAGCGACAACGGCAATTGGTAAGGGTCAGGATAGTTAAGGTTTTTTCATTCGCGCTAGTTTTTTCATCTTCCTTCATCTTTCAACAATTTTTGAAGTTCTCAAAAAAATCCCCTTTATGTTTCGTATATGACTTAAATCTATATAGTTTTTGAGAAAAATATAGTTTTCTTTCTAAAGATAATCTTTGACCCCTTAAAAATTCACTTTTTGGACTCTAGCTTGAAATTTTCCCAAGATGAGAGTTTCTAGCCGCAGATATTGTTCAGTGCCCATTTAGTATTTTGAGGCTACTTTGGCGAAGCTAACTCAGTTTTCAATGAAATTTTTAAAAATTTTTCTCTCGTCAAGACGCATATGAAACTGTAGTCGATATTAAATTTTGGTGGATGGGTTATTTTTTAATGAATTTTATAATTTTTTGGCTTTTTGTTTTATGAAATGATCTTTATAATGTCAGAGAAATTTCAAAATCGCTCAATTTCTTCAGAAATCGAGTCAAACGTCTTTCTCTAGGCCCCCGGAGCTCTGAAGTCGCTTTCACCAATATTCTATTGTAAACTAAAACCATTATTAGAATTTGTTTCCAAATTCGCAATTAGCCATTGCTATGGTATATGAACATACTTTTCAAAGCATTGCTGCGAACATTTATTTTAATGGTACTATAAATGAATTTAATTATTTAACGCAAGATCTAATAAAAAATGGAACAGGATGTCATTGCTTATCGAAAGGTCAGACAACTTATGGATATCCTTTGGTTACCGAAATAGTCATTTTTCAACTTAACCATACTGATATACAAGCAATGAACAATGTCAAGGTTGAATTATTAAAACCGCTATCGATCGTGTAAGTTATGATAATGGAATCACCATTTTTTCACAAAAAATTTCACAGTACAGAGCGATCATTTTGGTCTTCAACATCAATGTTTTTAGTCGTTCTCGCACCCCCTCCAAGGGTGTCATGAAACTCGAACTCGAAATACTCGATACTTTTTGTGAAACTCGAAAAATTCTTCGAGTTTTGGTATTATTTTTTTGTCAAACTTATATTGTTAAAAATGTAAAAGTTTAAAAATTTAAGACTTTAAAAATGTCTTTAACTCAACTAACTTTTTATACTAAGATATTGGCCCAATTCAGTCCGTATAATTATAAATTTTTAATTTTAGAAACGCTCTAATAAACGAAGGTTTAATGCATAACCAAAGCAGTATTAAAAAGTTTGATTTTTTAGGTAATTTAAAAAAAGTTTATTATATACCATACTTAGGCGACGCTATGGGGCAGAGAGGCCATGCCCCCCCCCCCCAAAATCGTTTTTTCAAAAAAGTTTCCCCGAAAATTTTTTCGTCTATGATAAAAAAAACTTAAACAAACATAACAATTTTTATTTTTGTAGAAAATATGGTTACTGTAAATAATGATAGCGCAAATGATTGCATGAATAACTATTTATATAATAATATTATCACAGAAGCTGCACAAAATTTATCGTCGTTTGCCCAAAACGTTTTCATCAATTTTAAGGTATTTCTGTTTTTTTTCAATTTTTTCCTGAAGTTATGATTTACTTAAAAGAATATCTGAGCAAAAAATAAAAGCAAAATAAAATCAAAAATTTAGAATAAAATTCCATCTCTTTTTATATTATTTACATGGTATGACTACAATTCTAATGGTGTTTATATGCAACTTGAAACTTATGGGACTATGAAAGAATGGAATGTTATTCGCAATTCAGATATTATACATTGCAAATCTGATCTAAATTTTGAAATAACTCGTGGAGAACTTTCATTATTCTTGTTAAAATATCCACTCGATTAAAAATCAAAATCCAAACATTTTGGTGATTAGCGCTTGACCAACGTCCAGAGCCGTATGCAGCTTGTTGCAACCTTTGCATTAGTGATCTTTGATCTCTACTACTTAGACAATTTCATTAAAACGCGTTTTAAAAACTACGTTTGAGAGTTCAGCTAGTTTTTTGCCAAACCACGTGCAATAGGCTGTGAAGGTATTGCGAAATCTCGGACTTTTCAAAAAACGTTTTCAAAAACTCAATTATTTGTGTTAATTGTTCATTAATAGTTTTTCATATATTTTTTGCACTAATGATACATTTATTCCTCACAAATTTTTTGAATATTGAATTTTGTTATCTGTTAATTTTAATTTAAATATAACTTTTATTAAGAAGTTTAATTTTAGGTTTTAAAAAATTTGCATAAATTGCAAATATAGCAACAATATCAAAAATTAAATAGGCAAATAAAAATAAAAAAGCTATTAAAAAGATCATATAGATGCAAAGAGATTCATCTTTACCACCACATTCAACCGACGCTAGAACGAACAAAGTTGTGGATACTGTGCACAAGTTATATATTACTACTATTGCCTAAATTTATGAGTTAAAATTTAAAAAATTGCATTATTACTTCTCCGAAGATAAAAAATATATAAACATATAAATTATTGAATTTGATTGAAATTAATAAGACCCAAATTAAGATAAAATTAACTAAAGACATTCCAAAAATGATCCATGCTTCTAACATATAAAATGCAACAATGCTTATCACTGATTTTATAATCCATAATAGATAGCCAAATATTATGCAAGACTTAAATTAATTTTCACAATTACAGTCAAACCTCTATATAAAGACATCCTCCAGGAGGGGTCGTTTTTCTAGAATTTTTCTAGAAAAATACATTACATTCGTTATAACTTAAGTAAAAAGTGTCAAAATACATTATTTTTCTCAAACACAGTGGCATAGCTAAGGGAGGGCAATTATTAATAAAAAAGTGCCAATTTTTCATCAAAAATGCCTATTTTTTGCTAAAAATCGCAATTTTTTGGATATTTCTGTCAAAAAATGTGTTTTTTGGCGAACAATGCTATTTTTTCTGATTCTTCATCTATAAAAATTTAAACTCCATAAATTTCGAGATCTCATCGGGTTGTAAAATGTCCATTTCTCCGGCTTTGAATTAGCTGTAGGATGTTTCGACACAAAATTTCGAAAATTTATTTTCGACGAAAATTTTCGAAAGATATATTGTTTTGAAAGGTTATTTTCGAAAAGTTATTTTTGAAAGGTAACTTTCGACTAATTTTTTCGAAACAGATATTTCGAAGTGTCAAAGGTACATCCCCATTTGTCGAAATCAATTTCTAAAGTAACTTGTAGAAATGTCCGTTTCGAGAATAACTTTTCGAAATGTCCGTGTCGAAATTAACTTTTTCACAACATTTCTGTTGAAACATCCTACAGCCTTCGAATTCCAACACTTCCACTGTTTCGTGAACTGAACTTGATTCTGAAGTGGAAGCTGCACGTTCAACTAGAGATGGATCTTCTTCTAAAAAAACAAATCATAAGATTAAATTTGGCGACAAACAAACCTGTCGCCAAATTTTCATCCACATCGAGATATTCCAAGATCGCAACTTCGGGTTCAACTGTCGCAAATCTAGGATTCGTTATTGAGTGAGAAACAGGCTATAGAAGCTTTATTTCAACACTAAAAAATCATACAAAACCGGCAACTTATATAGGTTTTTGCCGGGTCACAGAAAACAATATATTATTACAATTCGAGAATGTTAGACACTGTACAATACATAGCTTAAGGCGGTTCAATGGTGCTTTTTGTAATGGGGCAAATTTTATGCGTTCTTTTGTGAGAAAAGAAACGAGAGGAAAAAATACATAGAAAAATGAGAGAGTCAAAAATGAATCATAAGAAACAATTTCGCTAAATTTCAATAAATGAAAAATTCTCGATTAAAAAAGAAT
>JAQGCP010001748.1:0-11699 GCA_034699885.1 Acrobeloides thornei | reverse complement strand
AATCGATTTAAAAATTCAAAAAGTTTGTGTATTACAACGAAGAGCTTGTAACAAATTCAAACGCAATTATCTCGAAAATTACAACAATTCAGAACATGCCGTAAAAACAAAAAATATTCCATTTTTCATGATCTTTCCGAATATATCATTTTTTCATATGGTTGTGAATTACTGGACTGTTCCTTTAAAAAAGTTTAAATTATTACCAACAACTTCATTTCCAACTAGAAGAAAATCCGAAACTGCGTTATTAAAACATGGATCCTCGTTAGTAAATGGACTATTATCATCCTTATAAAAAACTCTATCGACATATTTAAGTACAGTCGAACTTAAGCTATTTATAGATAAAGATGAATCATTTGAATAGAAGACAAAAGGAATAAAATCCAATAATATTAAGTTTCTAGGTTGAAGAAGAATAGAAGTATTGTTGCTAAAATTGATGGAGCATAGATTTTGCTTTATCGGCTAAAATTTCAAAGGCACGGACAGAGGTGCGAAAGGCCGCGATTTTTATTCATTCTGAGCCTGACTTAAATGCAAAAAACATAATTTTTCGACCACTCTTTCTATTACATGACCCCCATACACCCAATATAAAAGTTGTAGCCTGCGTTCTCAGCTTTCCAATGACACCAAGTCAATCGAAAATGGATTTAAAGGTCTATGCCGCGTACCTATAATTTTATGCCAAATTCTTTTTTCCAAATTTGATAACTTTAGTATATAGGGGTAATTTTATGCGGGGAATCGATTTCGCGCATTCGCGAAGATTGAAAACGCTTCCCTGAGCCTGGTTCAGGGAAGATGGTGGGTATATTGAAGCGAAAATGGACTACACCCATTACCTTCCCTGAATTAGTGTCAGAAAAGCATTTTCACGATTCGGGAATGCGCGCAATCGATTCCCCGCATAAAATTACCCCTATATACGAAAAATTAGTCCTGAACAGGTTGTGTTTTCGAGAAACAATGTGTTCAGAACACAACGGTGTTCGGAACACTTTGTTTTCTGGCGTGGCGACAGTTGAGAACGGGCACTTGAGGATGAGACATTTGAGGATGGTTATTTGGGGACGGTCATTTGAAGACGGGACATTTGAGGACGGATATTTGAGGTCTTCTAGCGCCTCTTCTAACGCCTCGTCTAGCGCCTCTACTAGCGCCTCTTCTAACGCTTCAGCTAGCGCTTCTTATAGCGCTCCTGCTAGCGCCTCTTTTAGCGTCTCGGTTAGCACCTTAGAGGCGCTATCAGGGGCGCTAGTAGAGGCGCTAGAAGAAGCACTAGAAGAGGCGCTAGCAGAGACGTTGTCCCGTCCTCAAATATCCATCGACAAGTGCCCGTTCTCAACTGTCGCCACGCCTGTTTTATGAGTTCTTAACCCATTTTGTACCCCTGATTGCCATCTATACTCATGAGTATATGCCGCTATCGTCTCTCAAAACGCGAGGCCGAGCGTCGAAGATGCTCGGTCTCCAGTTTATTTATTTAATAATCCTTTACCTGTCACCTTGAAGGCTCTTTAAAGAAAAACCACAGCTATTTGGTGCAGTACAATTAAATAAAGAATTGTTTGTTATTGTTCCATTTATAAGCGTAGTGTTAAGTGTTGATAAGCTATCATCAAAATCAATTAGAAGATTCGAAGCAGCTATTTGTGCTTCTCCATCAAGAACTTCAAATGAAGCGTTAAATCTACTACATGTTGCTATAAATCATAAATATAGTGCATGTAAAATCAATAAGATCCCACTCGATTGGCATATTCACGGATTTAAAGACTGACATTTGATCCGATACATTCAAACATGGACAAGGGAGTAGGTTGGTAAAACGAAATCCCCTCTCCTTGGAGACAAAAAATGCATTTTTGGTTAAAAACCATTACATGAAAATCTAATTGTAAAAGTTATGAACAAAACAAAAAAGTGAAAAAAATTTCAAACAAGTTTAAACATTAAAACGAATTGCCTGAAAACACTACCAATCAATAAAAGTTTGTGTATTGAAACAAAAATAATTCAAATGTTTTGAATATTTACGAAACAATAAATATACATCGTTTTTCTCAGCTCAATGAGATGATTAAAATGCTGTATTTTTTTCGTGAATATTCAAACAATTTGAACTATTTTCGTTTCAATACACAAACTTTTATTGATTGTAATGTTTTTCAGGCAATTCGTTTAAATATTTAAATTTTTTTGAAATTTTTTTTCACAATTTTGTTTTGCTCATTACTTTCTACCGTTAGATTATTAAGCAGTGGTTTTTTAACCAAAAATACTCCAATTTTGTGCTCTTTCACATGGAATCAACTCCCCGAAAGTAGCCTGGTGCTTTAAAAACATACAATTTTGTGCAGGTAATGTATAATTTCTACTATCTATACAATATTGTTGCAAAATATAAAATATATTGTTGAATTCTTCACTAGTTCCATTACAGTTATCGTCTAAATTCGTAGGATTTAGATTAGAGAATTTTATGTTTATTACTCCCAATCCTTTCCCTGAATCAGAGTCAATGAAGCATTTTCACGGCTCGGCCATGCGTGCAATCGATTTACCGCCTAGAAAACCCCTATGGGGAGTCATTTTAATAAAGATTCGTTTGAATCTGTTTTCTATGCGAGAAATCGATTGCGAACGTTTTCGGATCTTGAAAACGCTTATCTGACCCTGATTCAGGAAAGAGATGTGTGTATTGAAGCGAAATATGTTAATACAGGGGCAGGGAAGCGTTTTCAAGGCTAGCAATCAATTCCTCGCATAGAAAACCCCTTATAGAGTTATTTTGATAAAGATTAAAAGACTTCAAAAATCGCAAAATGCCATTTTTTGGCAACCTGTAGTTATATATTGAAATAGTATATAATAACACTTACTACTATCCATGTCTATTACTTCAGAATAATCTTTCCCAAATATTTGACCAGCTTCTGGACTTCTTTTACTTTGAAAAGCATATCCTTTATAAAAAAGTGGATTGAAAAAGCTAAATTTACAATAGCCCCCATCACTAAAAGTTGGAAAAAATACGTAATTGCTTGTGTACGGCACGCTACTAGTGCAAGAATTATTTAACACTTTACAATCGTAAGCACTATAATAATAATCATGACCTTCGACATAATCATAACCAACATAAATCTGAATTTTCATTTCAAAATCATAAGTTGAATTGATGGAATACGGCTTGATATTGGAGAATGTGAACAAAGTGGTTGAATTATCGCCCTCTTCAAATGTTAAGGTGGTATTATACTCTTGTAAGAGTTGACGTTCGTATGTAATTGGATCGATAAATTGTGCTGAATATGTTATTTGTAATTGGTGGCACCTTTCTATTGTTGTATCTATAAATTTGGATCATATCTAGCATTCGAAAAAAGTTGCGCAAAGATGAAATTTTTTCAAACGACTTATACGCATTATTTTTTGAGTTTGGTACTTATCCTCGAAAGTAGTATATTTTGAGGGGGGTTCAGGTGGAACTTGTCATATTATGAAAATACCTGAAGAAGCGTCTAAAATAAAAAATATCCAACAAAAAAATAAGCGTAAGTGAAACATTTTTTCAATATTTTAGTTGATATTATTGACATGTTTTTTGAAGCTATGTACAGGCTATACTCAAAAATTGGAAGAAAATCTGCTTAACCGAAATAAGCCTTCATAAGTATTGGGGAGTGACAATCCCATACTGTTATAATCCGTGATTAATATTTTTGACGATTTTTGATGTATCAAAAGCACGTTTCGAAGCTATTTGACTAGCTATACCGACCAAAAATTGGAATAAAATCTGCTTAACGAAATAAGCCTTCATAATCTTGAAGTGACAAACCCTTATTTAGTATGGTCTGTGAAGAATTCGTTATTAACTAGACACATTTAATTTTGCAAACGAAAAATCAAAATTTTTTTTTGAAAATCAAGAGTTTTACCCATCGGGGGATTGAACATACGGTTTCAACTTTGCTTAACTTGCCAGATCAGACAGGTGGCTTCCTTATCCACTGCACCATGGTGACCCAACTTTTTTTGAACTCCAGCTGAAACGAACCATAAATTCGTTAAAGGGAAGAGTAACCTTTAGGGGGGGGGTGTAAAGTAGGGTCGAGTAGAAAATTTTTTTGAATTTTTTTAACAAGTGACCATTTAGGGTAATTTTATGCGAAAAATCGATTGCGCGCATCGAAAAATTCTGAAAATTTTTTCCGGAGGTCAAAAAATGGAAAAAATTGCGTCAAAATTAGGGGTTATAAGTTTTAACCCCAACAAATTCATTTTTAGGGGTAAGTTTATGCGAGGAATCGATCAAGTTTTTGATTTTACGACAAAATTCGAGTGCTTAGGAGTGCTTTCGCGCATTGAAAATGTTTAGAGATTTTCTGACAGAGATGCAGTCACGATTCTTACCCCCCCCCCCTCTTTAAAGCGAGACCGAAGGCCGAGACCTTGAGCTCGGTCTCCCGGTTCTGCACGCTCGAATCGAAGCCATGCTACTTGTTAGAGAATTTTCCTTATCGATTCACAAAAACAAATAATAGGAGAGTCAAAATATAATCGATAAAATACTTAAATATATAATGTAATCAACTGTCATATATTGTTTTAATTGTTGAAGAGTATCTAGATAAAGGAATCTAAAAATGAGACTTTCTAAGGTGATTTCCTTCATACTCACTTTCTCATTCCTCGATAGATTATATTTCGCAGCAGATGGTCCTCTAGTCAACGTGACAACTCCTCGAGGGACTGTAGTTGGAACTCATTACGATCAAGGAAATGACACTACACAAGAATGGTATGGCCACTGCGATATGTTTCTAGGTATACCGTTCGCCGTTCCTCCCATGGGAGAGTTGCGGTATAAAGTAAGGTTTCAATTTAATATAAATTAACGCTTGTTCAGAGACCAACGCCCATTATTAAATATCCAGATAGTCCATATAATGCGACCTACTATAGACCAGCTTGTATACAACCTTATGTTGGTTTGAACACTATAAGTGAAGATTGTTTGCATGTTAATATTTTTACCCCCAACGTAAGAACTTTTATAAGAGACAGACTGATACGGAAGAACGGGAGAACGAAGGAACGAATTTTTGGCACTATACCTTTCGCCACGATAACATTTACCATGATGCCAAAAAACTATAACTTTTGCGACGTTCGTGTCAATATACATATTTATTGCAAATCAGGCAACTCAATTAGTCTGAAATTAAATATGTTATTGACGCGAAAGTTAGCGTGGCGAGATTCGTGGCGAAAGTTATAGTGCCCAATTTTTTGTGTATCGAAACTTTTTTTACATGTTCACTGGCTCTACCTTTAATCGTTTATCAAATTTACTGTACAATATTAGGCTTCATCGACAACAAAATATCCAGTAATGATATGGATACATGGCGGAGGCTTAACTGGTGGAAACGGACAGTTTTGGATTGGCGCTATAGTTCGAAATTTAGTGTCAAAGGGTGTTGTTGTTGCTAGTTTACAATATAGAATGAGTTGGTTAGGTAAGCTTTGTTTAGGCTGCCTTCAAGTATTTCTACAATATTTATTCCTTTTCGACAACTTTTCCATACATGGGCAAGGGGGTAGGCTGGTAAACATTTTATGCCCTTTTTTGGCTGTCAAAAATTGAAAAATTTATACAAAATTCCAAAATTCGTCAAAAATCGAAAAATTCATCAAAAATTTCAAAATTCGTAAAAATTGAAAAATTCATTAAAAATTGAAAAATTCATCAAAAATTCGTCAAAAATCGAAAAATTTATTTTAAGAAATGGAAAATTCGTAAAAATTGAAAAATTCGTCAAAAATCGAAAAATTTATTTTTAAAAATGGCAAAATTTGTAAAAATTGAAAAATTCGTCAAAAATCGAAAAATTTATTAAAAATTTCAAAATTCGTCAAAAATTGCAAAATTCGTAAAAAAAACCTTTTGGTTTTTTGCTGTATATTGTTACCAAAAGCTACACGTTTGCCGAATTTTTTCCCTCAATTTTTCAACAATCGGTTCGGAAAATCTATCGATCGGTTCGAACCGACTGAAAATTTATCGGTTCGGTTCACGGTTCGGTTCGGACATCACCGGTTCGGTTCGATCGGTTCGAACCGATTTGTAAAAACTATCGGTTCGGTTCAACGGTTCGGGTAAAATCATCGGTTCGGTTCGGTTCACGGTTCGGTTCAGTTCGGTTCGGCGAACTCTAGCTCTGAGTACGGACATCTGTGAATGTACATTTGCGCATGTAACATTTGCGCATGCAATATTTGCACAGCGTCATTTGCACATATACATCTGCGCAGCGACATTTGCTCATGTACATCTGCGCAGCGTCATTTGTGCATATACACCTGCGCAGCGACATTTGCGCATGCAACATTTGCGCATGTAACATTTAAAACTATCAAATAAATCCGCGAAAGTTCTTCGGCAAAAAAGTTGTATGCGCAAGTGCCCATGCGCAAATGTCCGTGTGCAAATGTCGCTGCGCAGGTGTATATGCGCAAATGTCCATTAGCAAATGTCCATGCGCAAATGTCGCTGCACAGGTGTATATGCGCAAATTTCCATGTGCAAATGACGCTGCGCAAATGTTAGATGCGCAAATGTACATGCGCAAATGTTCGTGCGCAAATGACGATGCGCAGATGTATATGCGCAAATGACGCTGCGCAAATTTCCATGCGCAAATGTTGCATGTGTAAATGTACATGCGCAAATGTTCGTGCGCAAATGACGATGCGCAAATTTCCATGGGCAAATGTTGCATGCGCAAATGTCCGTGCGCAAATGTCACTGCGCAGGTGTATATGCGCAAATGACGCTGCGCAAATGTCCATGCGCAAATGTCGCTGCGTAGGTGTATATGCGCAAATGTGTGTGCGCAAGTGATGCCAACCCCTTTTTCATACGAAACTACGGTGTGGCGACAGCTGAGTACGGGCACTTGAGGATATTTGAGGATGGGTGCTATTTAGGGCCTAAAAAACATATCCCACCTTTGTTCCTCAAACGTTTCGTTCTCAAATGCCCCTTCCCCAATTGTCCCATCCTCAAATTTCCCAGCCTCAAATGGTCGTTCTCAAATAGCCATCCTCAAGTGCTTGTCCTCAACTGTCGCCACGCCGAAAGTACGAGAAGATGGGTTGAGCCAAGTTCGAAGTTCTTTTTCTAAATCACTTTTAGACTTGTCTCATGCAATGTTGCTGATTTTATCCCTTACTCTATAATAAATATTTGGAGTATAATATGCATTGGCTTATCTGTTCTTATCGGGCTAGTCTACATCTGCATCTGGGTGATGATAAACAAGCGAAAAAGTAAAGGTATGCACATCCCTGTGCAGACTAGATTGAAAATTTTCAGATCAAGCCAATGCTGCTGGTAAGGTGATGAAATCCTTGACGATAATCACAATTATTATGTTGGTATGCTTTCCCACCTCGATGGTTTTGTACTACATCAGCTCTTATGTAGTGGCATCTGAATATATCAACTTGTTTTGCCAATATGTTGCGTGTTTGCAGAATTTTGGCATAGCCTGCCATTTTTACATCTATTTTATTTTTAGGTAAGATTAGTTTTCAATTTTCGCTAAAAAGCTCGGCTTGACAAAGACTTAGCTACGTAGAACTAAGGGCTGATAAATTTTACAGGGATGGGAAAATGCCAAAATTTTCGCTTCAATGTTCCGATTTTGCTTTAAGATCAGGCAAAGTAGCTTCGTATTTTTGCCTGATCTTAAAGCAAAATCGAAACATTGAAGCGAAAATTTTTTGGCATTTTCCCATCCCTAGAAATCAGTAAAATTTTGGTTGTTCTAAAAATTCTCTTTTAGCCAAGACTATCGAAAAGCTTTTCTACAAATACTACCTTGCGGTAGCCATATCATGAAATCGAACTCTACTAAAGTAACAACTGTTGTTATGTTGACAAAAAATACTAGAACTATAAAATGATTTTGTCTCTGTGGAAAATAAAAATGAAATAAATTTTACCTTAACAATAAAAACCTGTTTGTTACGACGGTATTTTCTGAGGGTCCATTTATGGACCCCCTACGTGGGGGTCCATAAATGGACCCCTTATTTACCCATGAGGGATTGAACCACAAAAATTTTTCGTTGAAAAAATTGAATTTTTTAGAGATAAAAACGTTTAAAAAATAGATATGTAAAAATAGATATTAAAAAAAATGAAAAATCATAATGAGAACATAAAAATAGCCTCGCTTTAGTTAGTGAACCCATAGCGGGAGCCCTATATATGAGTGTTCGGATCGGAAAATCCCCTCTCACCTCCGAGCTCGATACCGCTCGGTCCACCAGTTTATATATTTAGAAACAAAATTTATGTATTTAGAAATCCAAAAACTCGATAAAATTCAAAATTATTACTTCAAAAATCGAAATTTCAATAATTTATTAGGTTGGTGCATAAGCCTTGATCGGTTTTTTAAATTAACTTTTATTTATTATTTAAACACAATATTCAATCAAAATATGCTCCTTCTTGGATTACGTCTTTCGCTCAAGGAAAACTGCGGATGCTTTTCAATATTTTTTTAAATCTTCAGGATCGGTGTTCGCAGCAGGAGGTCTGTCTTGGCCAGTATCGTTGTTTTGCTGCTCAGTATTTGCTAAAATTTTATATAAAGTGATGTAGCCAAGGGGTACACCCCGCTCCGGAATTTACCCCTTGGCCCCTTTATATTTTGGCACAAAAATTTTTTAAATTAAAAAAATCCAAATGGTTTGCCATTTAGTGTTTCATTTTTTTAGGTAATTGACCACTTTTTTGAAGTCATGTTAAAAAATAATGGTGGGAATCGATTCCACGCAATTTTTTATCCTATATATGACCAATCATACGTGTAAAAACTTTGTTTCTGTTAAAAACCGGATTTTCTGATGAAAGTGGTTCCCCCTATAAGCTAAATCATAGTCGCACCTAAAAATGGATCGGGTTGGTTCGGAACAAGCGGTTCGGTTTGAGCCGATTTTAACAATCCATCGGTTCTGGCCAAACGGTTCGGTTCGACCGTTGAAAAAATCCAAAATTAATTGGAAAATGTTTTTTCTGCACAAAAATTTCATTTTTCGAGGAAGAACTTTTTTGCGGCATTGCATCTTTTGTGACAAAAGTTTTGCCACAAAAAAGTTTTGAAAAAAAGAGACAAAAAACTTACCTCTAAGTATCCTCGGTTGATGAAGCGACCGATGAACCATTGCGTCGTAATGTCCAGAGGTAACGCCAAAATGGTGTTGATAAACGGGACCACAATGCTAAAATTTTGGTTTTAAACTAAGGATCGTCATGAATGCTTTCAAATAGTCGTCAAAGTTATGGCGCGTTCAGATAGCGAACCCTAAAAAACCGGCTCTAAAACTTACCGGTATATAACCTCTGTTAAACTCCAGTCAGGCATCAGGCAAAGCACTTGAAACGGTAGAAAGTTTTGAAAAAAAGAGACAAAAAACTTACCTTCAAAAGAAGCGATCGATGAACCAATTACCAACCCTAGGTACAATATAAAAGGACAAATATAGAGGGGCTATGGAGGGACCTAATAAAGTCAACCCTCGATTATCTGACCCCCTCGGAGGGGGTGGCATTTTGTTGTAAATTGTTGGAAATGTGATTGATTTTAATACAATGATGTAAAAATACGGGAAGAGTCGGATAATCGAAGATAACTGTATTTGTTAAAATATTCAAGGGGGCCTAATATTTTTTGAAATCGTTGGCTTCAGTGGAATTAGCATATGTCTTGCCAGCATTCGGCGCGCCAGGCTGCCCAGTATTAATGGCTAAAATTTCATATAAAACTCATAAGGGCATAATTATGCTTTTTAAGCCGGCTTCCAGTGGTGTAGCCAAGGGGTGCACCCCGCTCCGGAATTTACCCCTTGGCCCCTTTCTTTTTGGCACAAAAATTGTTTAAATCCAAATGGTTCACCATTTAGTATTTGCAGTTAAGTCAAAAATGTTGATTTGACTAAGCTGATTAAGTCAAGTAATATAGTAGTAGTAGATTTAGCTATTTTCGCTCAAAAATGCAACTTTTTGCTCAAAAAAGCGATTTTTTTCAAATGACAGTTTTTAGCCATTTTTGACCCAAAAAATTCAATTCTTTACATAATTGAATTACAGTCCCTCCCATTCATGAAAAAATTTTTTTGGTTAGAGGAAACAAATATTTTTTGCCACTAAAATGCCACTTTTTTGTTTAAAATTTTCCACTAAAATGCTATTTTATATCAAGTTTGCCACTTTTTTAAAAAGTGCATGTGGCAACCATGACTGTACCCCCCCCCCCTCCGGGAGTCTGGCTACGCCATTGACAGCTTCTAAAAAATGTACACTATGTATTTTACAGTCGATAAACGTACCCAAGAAAAAAAAAAGTTAATTTTCGTTTCAATAATCAAATTTTCTCTGAATCAGGGTCAGCGAAGCGTTTTCACGTTTCGAGCATGCACACAATCGATTCCCTGCATAAAATTACCTTTTTCGAGCATTTCCAGACGACGCTGATGGTCTAATTGTTTAGCTTGGGAACGCGCCAAAATTTCAAGGATCTAAAAAAATTTATGAGTTTTGCCACAAAAAAGTTTTGCCGACAAAATGCAATGCCGCAAAAAAAGAGTTTTGCTGAAAAAAAGTGAAAATTTTGTCGCATAAATAACATTTTCCCAATCTATTAATTTGATTTTTGAAAAAATTTTAAAAATTAGCTATTCAGGAGTTTTTAACCGGAACAGCAAAATGAACAGGAACTTTCGTGAACTGTAACAAGAATCGGAACCCAACCCTGATCGGTTCAGTTCGAAAAGTTGAAAGATGCTTCAAAAAGTTCAACTTATGAAATATGGAAGAAACCGACAAAAGTTATAAGCTTTGATTTTTTTGAGGAAAATGAAGTTTTACTAAGTTGTTCCCGATAAATTTAGGGTTGAAATGACTCCTTATTGACAGTTTTTGGATGTCATGAAAAAAAGTTATGGTCATTTTACGCCAATTTTCAGAATTGGTCCACCTGGCCGATTCTACCCTTTTCTGCGGTCAAAATCAAAAAATTTCCTCAGATTCGAGTCCTCCATGTCGAAAACCCCCCGGGTATAAAAACTCAGCCAATTTGGAGAACTTTTTGAAAATTCGATTTTTTGGCCCTTTGGTGTCCCCCAAGGGAAAATATCGAAAAAATCAAAAAATTGTATGCACAGTTTCAAAAAAATTAATTTGGTAGTACTTACTGCTCAAATAATCACTCTGAACAATTTTAGAATTAAACGAGGCAGTTTCAAAAAAACGCAAACCGAATTTCGGCATACGATTTTCGCACAGAATTTTTAAATACGATTTCGCACAGAATTTTTGCAAACGAATTTTCGCACACCCGCTCTAAAAACACCACTGTGTCAAATGTATGCCGAAATTCGTTTTGCGAAAATTCGTTGTGTCAAAGTTCGTATGCGAAAAATCATAGAGCCGTAAAAAGTTGAAAAAAGCAACCAAAATGTTTGTTTATATGAAAAAATTTTTATTTTTCAACAAACTTTTAAGCGTTTCAAAAAATTTGGAACAAGAAACTTTTGAAAAACAATCACAAATTCAACAAAATTGCCTGAATTGCAATTAGATCTAATTATTGGCACGAAAATCTGTT
>JAQGCP010001747.1:0-11700 GCA_034699885.1 Acrobeloides thornei | reverse complement strand
AAAATGTTTATCTATTACACAACTTAAATAGTTAAAAATATCAAGATAAGCAATTAAATACAATAGAAATATAGGATATTAAAAACTAGGAGTATTATTGTCGCCGTGCCTCCTTTTCTCTAACCAATCAATATTCTTCAAATAGGTATTCAGAGCCTTTTGGTGCCGTGGTTTTTTGGTATGGACATAAATGGCATGTTCTCCAAGTTTTTCAAGAGTAGCATCAATTTTGCACAATTTGCAATAGAAATATGTTGGTCCTTTGGTTGATGGCTAAAAAAGACAAAATCTTATTTTTGTACAAAAAATTGGAGAAAAACGTCGCAATTATTGGCTTACCAAAATTCCATCATAAATCTCAGAATATTCCGCCTTAAAATCAATATCTTGAACAGACTTCTTTTTCTTCTTCTTTTTCTCCCTCAATTCAACATGCAATCCCATCTTCACAGCATTCTTTTTAGCCACTTTTGAAGTGCTCATGTAACTTTCAAAATGTTGTCTTGATAAAATATGTGTTGCCAAGTTGAAATTTCTTCTTTCGGCGATTTGTCCAATATTAACCTGTTCCATACACAAGGCACAATAGAGAAAATCTGGACCACGAGCTGAGCTCTAAAATTATATTTTTATGGGTTAAAAGAGAATAGAGAAACAAAGAGAGTGCTACAATTTCAATAATCTCTCAAAACTATGTGGTCAGTGGCGTATAGAGCTGTACAAGGCAGAGTTCAAGCCTAGCCTAATCCGGCCACAACCGATCCTGGCCTGCTCTTAGGCCGATCAAGTTTGGTAGTAACACTTTTGACACCTATGTATATTCAGGATAGACGATTTTGAGTGTTATTATCATTTTTGTCCCGGAAAGAGTAGAAAGATAAGTACCTGTATTCCACGAAAGCCTTGTGTGCACTTCATAGTGGCATAAAGTTTGCTATATAGTTTGTAAAGTTGTTTATGTCGTTGAGATTTCAAATGAGTGGTGACTCCTTGTAGAGTTAATGCAGAAAATTTGAGATCTACGCCGCAAACTGAGCAATAATAGTAATCTTTGCCTTTAGCAGAGGACTAAAATTTAAAAAACAGCATAAGTTTTTATGAGAATATAAGAAAACTTTTAGAAAAATTGGAAAATCTCAAAAAAATCTAAAACTTTTTTCTCCAAATTTCATGAAAATTTTGTATTAAATAAAATAATAGCGCCATCGTGCTCTCTGCATAAAAATGTGGATATGCAAAAATTTTCATGAAATTTAAAAGAAAATAAAAAATTGACTTTTGGGCGCTGGATCTAACCCGCAAAATTTTGATGATTATAAGAACGGGGAGGGGTACGGTTATTTTCGGAATGTTCATGACTGCTTACCATAATACCAGCAAATTTCAACGCTTCAAATTTGGACCCAAATTTTTCAACATGCTCTTTAATACAATCTGGAAATAGCTCAACAACTGCTTCACGAAGAGATCTCATCGACATCGTAGTATTAATGGGACCTTGTGACGAAGAGGCAGCTGAAGTGGATGCTTTTGGTGAAGTAAATAGGCTCAATGCCAAATTTTGTATTGTCTCAGGATCTACATCTTCATCCTCTTCATCGTCATCATGGCTAATGGAGAGTAAAACTGGCTCTTCTGGTTCTTCTGATTGAGGAATTTCGGGAACTGGTTGAGTAATAAACTCAAATGTGCTAGATTCATCTTGAAGCTCTTCTTTCTAAAAAAAATTATATTGTTTTGTTTTAAAAAATTTCAAAATCCTACTTTTTGAGAGGATAATATTTTTGAGGGGGTTTCTAGTTTTTTAGGAGTAGGAGAAGGAAGAGAAAAGAGTCAAACGATGCTCAATTTTACTCACTTAACTCCATTTTAGATAGAAGCGATCAGAAACCATTTTTTGCATCAAAAAGTGGTAGAGTATTGGAAAACCAGAAAAATCTATTATTTTTTTAAAGAGCACTTACAATCCGCACTAAATCCAGATCAGACCTCCCAGAAGGTTGAACAATAAACGGCTCATCAACTCTTTCATCAAAATCTATTGGCTCCTCTTTAATATTCACTTCAAATTGCTTTTCTTTCTTTGAACCTTTCTTCAAAACCTTCACTTCCTTTTGCCTAGCCGATTTTTCTTCTTCATCCTCTTTATCACTCGATGGTTCTTCTTTAATAATTGTTGATGATGGACCAGGTTCCTCCAATTCATCTTCCATTGCATCATAATTATCAGGCTCTCCGAGTGCTTTGTATTTTGGTAGTGGACGGAAAAATGGTCGGATACTCTGAAAAAAAATTTGATTTTTGAGTTTCATAAGATGATAGATTCTTTGGGTAGCCTATCAAAAATTATATATTTTTTAAACCAAAAATCAACATTTTTAAGCAAAAATTGTTTAGAAGTTCCTTATTCTGAAGGATTTTGGCTTAAAAACAGCAATTTTTAAGAAGAAAAACCTTGAGAAAATCATAATTTTTAACTGAAAAAGATGATTTTTGGTTAAAAAAATTAAAAATTTTTGCTGGGGTATAAAAAAACATACTAGTACCAAAAAAATACCTTTATTTGAACCCATTTTTCTTTTTCGGAAGCAACTTTTAATTCATCCATTTCTGGAACAGTCTTGTTATTTAAAACGTTATTGACGACTTTTTTCAAAATTTCATCTTTTTTCTTATTTCTGGCACTTTTTCGATGATCCTAAAAATGTGATTTAAAAAAAATTTTTTGCGCATTTTAGAGAAATTAAAGCAAAATAAGCATCGGAATTAAAAGGTTTTGGACCCCCTCAAAGTCGCCTCAAAAAACGAAATTTCGTTTTTTTACACTTAATTTTTAACTGCCATTTTTTAAAGATCGTGTTCAGAAGAATCGATTTTTGAAAAAAGGCATTTTTTCAAAAATCCATTCTGCAAAAAACAAACGACTTCCGGATCCGTTTTTGAGGGAGATCCAAAAACTTTTAATTCTTGCGCCCTTATCCGAAAATTTTGGAAATAAGATTTGTCAATTTTGATAATGTTAAAAATTTTACCATCGGCAGAGCATTTGGAGTAACACGAAGCTCGCCATTTCTTGAAATAAAAATATCCTTTTCATTGAAATGATCGGCACAGACAACAGTTTTAAAGTTGACTTTTACATTGTCATCAAGATCAAGCATTTTCTTCCAAGCAAGAATTTCAGCATCTAGTTTTGGAAAGCATGCTCCATTCACCAAATCGAAACGCTTTTTACACTTCACACATCCCAAACGAGGATATTTCTTCCGATCAAAGGTGGATAGTGATTTAATCTTGACTGCCTAAAAAAGGTTTTAAAATAAGCTTTTTGAAATTTGTCTTACTTTTGGCAAAGCTCCTGGAGCAGCTCGTTTCTCCCCGTCTCGATTTTCAAAAATGTCTTTTTCTTCAAAATGTTCGCTGCAAATTAGTGCATATTTAGAAGTAGTCTCATTTGGAGGCAGGCTTAAGCGTTCGAACCACTTATCACGTTCTTCACCAAAAGGCAGTTGAGCTCCATTAATGCGAGTGAAGCGTTTTTGGCATTTGAGGCAGCAATATCGAAATTTGCGCAAATTTTCATCTTTTAAGGGTGGTGGGGAATGAGCCTTTGGAACTGATGGTTTTGGTGCTAAAAAATTTTTATATATGAATAAATAGAACTTTTTAGATTTGTCAGAACTAAGAGCGTGGGGGATCCATTTATGGGCTCCATTTTCACCTATGCTCGCAACTGGATAAGATGAAGGAGAGACAAAAGAAGTCGAATATGCGGTTTAAAATATTTTATCCTTACTTGACTCTAAATTTGTCACCAAATCTGCCGATGGCGGCTTCACAATTTTGATCACTGATTTAGTCGGATTCTCTGAACCTGAACTTTTGCCCATCTTCACAATTTTCACCACTTTCGGTGAAGTACCAGTTTTCCCATCCGGAGATTTCAGTGCCACTCTTTTTATACTCATATTCAAATCAGAAATTTTAGTCGGCACCGGTGAAGACATGGGTAAGAAGCGCTTTTTAAGTCGCTCCGTTGATCGAGTTTGACCTTGATTCGGACCCGGCATGGCTTCCATTTTGTCTACCCAGTCTTTTAAGTTTTCCATCGTTACTTTGGGTTTCGTTGGAAGGGGCAAAAATTTGTCATAAAGTGGTGTCATTGGAAGTGGTGGTGGAAGTGGAGGAGGAATTGGTTTGTCAATTGGAACTTCGATTCCAAGAGCTTTATCCAGCAAAGCCTAAAAAATTCATAAATTTAGTCTTAAAAATTTACATATCAGCTTTTCTACCATCTCTGGGAAAATTAAAAAAATTCATTTTTATGTTGCAAAATTACCTTTAAATTTATAGGTTCGGTTAAAATATCTTGATTTGGTTCATTTATCTTGCTTCCACCAGGAATTTCAACAACCACCGGTGCACCATTATCCGACCGCCTAATTTTGATTTGCTTTTTTATACCAGTTGAAGAATGCATTATGCTATAAAAATGCTATTTATATGTTTAATTCAGAATATGCAAATAAACTTTTTTGTAATAAATTAGAGACCGAATGAGCGCCTGCAGCGCTCGAAGCGTCGTTCCCGAAATGCGCTCCTGAGCGGTTCATCACGTCCTTATATTATCCTTTTGAAATTCGCATAAAACGGATTATAGGGTGTGCAGAAATTATCCGGCCCCTATTGTCGGATACACCATAACTTTTGTTAGGAACATATATACATCGAGATCTTGGTGTCTTTTTAAAGCTCACGTTCGTAGCTTTAAAATGGCACCAAGATCTCGGCGTATGGTCGTTCCTATCAAATTATGACAAAAAAGTATCTAGATATATCTTACTTAGGGGGTCGGATACTTTCGCACATCTTGTAGTCTAACAAACACAAGCTAGTGTTACATATTCAGGATAGTCCGTGTGACACCTTTATAACGTAAAAATTAAAATTTTCGATTTTCTAATTTTTTCTGAGCTCAAGATCAAAAAATTCTTTCGAATTCGTGTTCCCATACATAAAAACTTCCGAGTACAACAGTACAACAAATCAGCCGATTAGGGAAAATTTGTGAAAATTCAATTTTTTCACCTTGGTACCCCTCCCCTCCAAGGGGTAAAAAATCGAAAATTTATTTTTCACCAAATTTCACAAAAGTGGTGTCAAACGTCTTAGAATTTTGCCCTGATCACGATGACGTATCGTGTGAAAGGTTTAGATTGCAGTTTCAAAAGTTAGTCCGGACACAAACGCGCACATTACACATTCTATATAAGATTATATACCCAGAAAATAAAAGAAATTTTTGAAGTAATTTTTTTTAAATGAAAATTTTTTGTTATTAGCAAGAAACTGAAAAGCACTTAAAATCAGAATTCAAAAATCTTATTAATTAAAAAATGAACACTGCATAAATCAATAAAGTTTTAGGAAATCAACGCTTTTCATTCAAAAGAATCGCTATTGAGAAGAATTTATGAATGATTATTCGAAAAACACATGCTCGTATTTTCGCTTTAGTGTGCAAGCTCATTTGGATTTTTCCGACTGGCTTTTGCGAATGATGGCGTAAACAATTCATTTATGACAAAAAAGTAAAGTTTTAAATTTTATCGATTAGTTCAGGTTTTCGTGTTAATATTGATTTATATGAATATTAGAATAATAATGTATTTTGATAAAACTTGTTTATTTCATACTTTTTCTAACATATCATTTGTACTCAATAAAAAGAGAGATAATATTCTTGTAAAAAGCTCTTTGTTGAAGGGGTTGTATTTTTTTTAAAGTGATAAAAAAATGAAATCTTTACTAGGAGGGGAGAGGGGCAAAAGTTTCAGACAGGTAGCCAAAAGTTTCAGAATTTCAAATGTTTCCAAGACGGTTGTCTAATGTCTAAATAAGTAGTAGAAGCTAAAAAAAACACCGATTCGATATTCTGAAACTTTTGTCCACCTGGTCTGAAGCTTTTGCCCCCTAGTAGTTATTGAGTTCTTATGCAGTTACCATTTTGGATGCATTGAACAAATCGGTTCAATAAACTTACAGGGTGTCCTAAAAAAGTGAGATTTTCGTGATTTTGGAATCAAATTTTTTTTCTTCTAAAAATAACCCTTATACACACAAAAGATTGGTGTTATATACGACACCAAAATGGTGTTCTCCCTGACACCATTGTCGGTTCCAAATCTAACCAAAAAATGGTGTTAATTCAAATTAATTTTCCGATTAACACCATTTATAATTACATCTATAATAATGTATGACATGATTTAGCCCAAAACCATGTGCTCATAAGTCAGGGCACTAGGACAAATGCCAGCGGACAACGAAGTAACTTATTTCACTAGAGAACAGCGTCATATCTCGGTACAAATTAGAGGAGGAAAGTTTTGATTAGAACTGTCTATCAAGTTCGCCGAACTTTTCGAAAATAGTTATTTAAATGAACTTCGCGAACTTATAAAGTTCGCGGAATTCAAAGTTCATCAATGATGTGTTCAATCAATCTTGACGAAATAGTTCGAACTTGAAGGTTGAAGCTCAAAACAAAAATCTTGAAAGTTAAAACTCAAAAGTTCGAACTATTTAGTTTATCAAGATTGATTGAGTACATCATCGACAAACTTGAAGTTCGTATAAGTTCGAAAAGTTCGTTTAACAATTTTTTAATTTCGAAAGAACTTTTAGGCTCAAATTCAAACTTGATGGACAGCTCTAGTCTTGATTTGAAGGAGAAAGTTCTTAAGAAATTTTCAAAATATCGCCCATGTACAGAGAATACGTCATTTTTCTTAATAATTTTTTGATTTGGGGAGGATGTCCCCCCCCCCGCGGTTCCTCCCCATAATACGCGCTGTTAGTATACAAATGCACCAAAATTTTTTAAACAAAAGAATTTGATTTTCTACATTTAAAAAAGAATTAGGTCAGAATACAACATTTTACCCGAAAATACATGCAAGCCCAAAATCGAACATGAATATCTGTCAAAAGGTTCTATTTTACAAATGTCCAAATGGCAACATTCTGTGGCTTATATATCTACAAAATAGCATAAAACAATTCCAGAATATTTACCTGAATAAAAATCTAACTCGATGAAGATTCCTACTGTCTCAAAATTTTCAATAAAAATGATATTTTTTCACAAAAATCCTCAAAAAATAACTATTTTTGGCCAAAAAGGCAATTTATTCATTTTTTATCAAAAAAGTTAATTTTTGTTAAAATTTGTTTGAAAATTTACAACAAAAAATTGCTTCCTTTTAAAAAATTTTTGTTACCTTTTTGGAATTTTATTGCCCTTTTTCTAAAAATGAGTATAACATCACTAGATAAAATTCATAATGCCATAATTCATTTTTTACTCAAAAATCAACGGTTTTTCGGTTTAGAAACTCGAATCTGAAAGATTTGATTTTGACCACAGGAAAGTGGAGAAAATCGACCGTCTTCAACTGTCCGCAGTTTTCGTTGTCAACCTTCCTAAAGTTATTTTTTCTACAACTTTTTTTGAAAATGCTTGTTTTTTAAAGCTGAAAATGCTCAGAAAATGACAATTTTTGGCAAAAAATGAGTTTTGATGAAATTTTTTTTAGTAAAAATGTAAAAGTAAAAATTGAATAAAATAGGCTGGAGAAAGTCGGTTGAAGAAACAAAAAGGTTGAGTAAAATTCATAATTTTGAGCCCAGAAATCAGTAAACATCGATTTTTTGACGCTCATTACAGTAAAATCTCTGTTAAAACGAACATAAAAAATTACCTGCGGTTACAGCGTCCGAACAACATAGGACTGAGGTGGTGATTGAACTATATTGGCGTTCGAACGTACACTGGAGTTTCATAATAGCTGTATGACATACCATAATAACCTACGTATAATCCTCCATCATAGCCATCTCCACGAATTAGATCATCTCCAAGACTAAACATAGAAAATTTAAAAAAACTAGATAAAAAAATAAGAACTTACACAACCCATGTCTTTGTAAAATTTTATTCACGAAATCTTTAAAAAAGAGAATTTTTAGCATAAAAATTTCAAATCGTTTCGAAAAACAAATTTTAGTCGAATCAAACAATGTTGCTAACAGCAAAATGAGAACGCATTTTTAAGATCCGCGCAGTGGCGTATACAGACCCCCAACTACGGGGGGCACTTTTTTAAGTAAAATTTGTTAGGCAAAAACATATGTGCATTTTTTGGGGAAAAATAGCCATTTTTGATGATTGAAAAATAACATTTTTTAGTGAAAAAATGATTATTTTTTTCAAAATCGGAAACGTAAGGGGGACCCTTAGAAAAATTTTAAATTATTCTAAAAGCAGGGGACACTCCCCCCCCCCCTTGTGGCTACGTCAGTGGGTCATCGCCAGTGGTGTCACAAATAGTTACCGAGGAAAACAAAAATACACAGATAAGTGATTCTTTATTTAAAATTCTGCGGCTTAATAAGTGGTTATAAGCGCTCATAATTACGATTATTTCTATCGAACTTTCAATAAAACACTTGAATAAAATGAAAGAGAGACGGTTGGTTTCAATGCAAAAAATTCGTCCGATAAAATCGCGCGCGATTTCAGTGCAAAAAATCGTTCGATAAAAAGCGATATTTTTTAGCAATGTTTTAGCACTGAAATCGCGTAACATTTATGGCGTACAGATAAACCTCGATTTAACGCCCCAGGAAAAGAGCG
Source organism: Acrobeloides thornei (assembly GCA_034699885.1). NCBI lineage: Eukaryota > Metazoa > Nematoda > Chromadorea > Rhabditida > Cephalobidae > Acrobeloides > Acrobeloides thornei. Next base: position 3,002 of record JAQGCP010001747.1, on the reverse strand, counting down.
CTAAATCGAGGTTTCACTATATTCGCGAAAAATTTACTGATTTTATTCTAAAAACCGACTTCAAAATTCACACCAATCGTTTTCAAAACCCGATTTTTTTTCATTTTCGCTTCAATACGCTACCCTGAATCAAGGTCGCCGAAGCGTCTTCACGGTTCGGGATGCGCGCAATCGATTCCCCGTATCAAATTACCCCATATGGGTCATTTTTAGAAAAAAATTTCGGGTTCAAAATTTATGAAAAAATCATGAAAATTTCAGTTTTTTGGGACACCCAGTATTTTTATCGCAATTCAGTAATGTGCAATGAAATTCGATTTCGAAATTTCGATGTCAAACTTCGATCTCCAATTTCATGCAAAATTCCATAAAAAACGTTCCCAGATCAAAAAAGTATCATGAATTCGTTGAAGATAAAAAAACATAATATGACCCCCTTACTGTTACAAAACTCGGCCTTCTGCCCTATTCCGAGCATTAGGGTCGCCACAAGCACGTCACAAGCTATCGTACGATCGTAAAATTAACGTAAAAGTACGACGAAATCGCCACAAGCTGTCGTACGACGCAGTACGACGAAATTCGTATGATAGCTTGTGGCCATTTCGTCCGTCGTACGAGTGTATTTTACACTCGTACGATGACTTCGTACGATAGCTTGTGCGGTTGCTTGTGGTAGTGCGATAGCTTGTAGCGACCCTAATATCGCAATCAAAAGAAACAATATTTCATCGCCTTTTAAAAATCTTTGTATTATCTTGCTCCATAAAGTTTATTTAAAAACGGCACTTTGGACAACATAATACATTATTGTACAATATCACAAAAGATCTTTAGAGTCAAAATTAGCAAAACGATCTTTATAATCAAGATTTAAATCTTTTAGTACTTTTCTTGAAATGATGAATCGCACTCGTCGTTATATGGAACGTTATTGTGATTCAGAGTTGAGAGCTTCCCAATGTGCAACTGATGTTTTTGGCGCTCAACCAATTGGTAGAAACTGGCGTGACATTATTAAAAAAGTTTCGCTTGCACCTACAGAAATATATACACCAGTATGATAATAACCTTTGCTTACTTATATAAAAACAGAGTTTTAGTTTAATCTTTTGGTCGAAAAATATCGAAACCATTTCTATCAAAAGAAAGAAGAAGCCATTTGTGATAAGCATTCTAGAATATTCCGAGAACTTGTTCGAGTGGTTGAACATACAAGTCCCAAAGAAATTCAAGCAACTCTTGAAAAGCGAGAAAATGATGTTGTCTTGTATGTTTAATATAAATTAATAGCAAAAAAATGTTGTAGGCCTGTTATCGCAGAAGTTTTGGGTTCAGTTGGAACAACTGAAACGTTTGAGCTGGCTAAAGAATATTTCACTAAAGTGGCGCCGCAAGTTTTAACACACTACATAGATTCATTGGTCTATACAACTAATCTGACCACTACTTTATTAAAGGAATTAAAGGTATCATTTTAAGAAAAAATAGATTCATTAGCTTCATAGAATTGGATTGTTGAAGAAAAGAAGGGAAATTCTTCTGAAATTCTTGACCATCTTTTTTTAACTACTTCCTCGTTATTGAATCGAAAATGTTTGGAATCGACAAGCACTTTAAACGCATGCAATAATGGAAAAGATAATGTAAAATTAAGTTTCTTCTAAATGAACTCCAAGTTTTTAGTACCCACTTTGGTTTATCAATGAAATAACAAAATGCGAAGAGCACCAAGAAAAATGTATCAACAATGCTTTGGAAGTTTTAGTGAATTTGCCAATAAAACCGTAAGTTTAAAAATTAAAGCCCATTTTAATAATAAAAATATAGTACTTATACATATGCATCACAATTCCTTTGCTCTAAAGATGTGACTAGCTCAACTCAACTTGCAGCTCTCAATTTACTATCTAGATCAGACCCAAGTTTCTTACAAATGGAGGTTCTTGATTTATTTTATTTATTCATCAAATTTTCATTTAGATTATACGTAAACTTGTTTTTATTTTCCGAAATGCTTGCCCTAATCCTGTAACAAAAACCGAGGCTGCGCTTGCTTTAGATGTATTGCTTAGAGGCGTGCCCGAACAGCAACTAGTAGGATCATATCTTCTTCGAAGTGAATCAAATACATCTGACGATCCAGAAAAATGGCAGTATTTTTATGACTCTGTACTTCAACAGAAAGAAACCTCTGAAAAAGTATAAAATTTAAATATTTCAAAAAAACTGGAAAAATTTAGATAAATGGTTACTGGTCAAACTTAAGAAGTTTTAAGCTATTTAGACCAAATTATCATAAAAGAGCCCTTATTGCTTCTTCAAATGTCCATGCAAATATCATTCCTGGTATATTTTTGAATTTTTATAATCTCCATTTAAATTTTAGCTGGAAAAGAACTCCATCTAGACCTTTTATCCAAGACCGTTTTTACTTCAGAATTAATGGAACACAGTGACTTTTCTATCAATTTAAGGCATGGAAAAGCTATAAACAAACCTATATTCAGAGTAACGCCTCATTTTATTGCATATATCAACAATTTTAGATGCTTTTTGATACTACTGGAATTTCTGCTATTTCAGATTTAGAAGCTGAAAATGTAGAAAACAAAGAAACAACTGAAGAAATACCTGAAGCTAAGATTCAACTAGAAATTCTTGGGCATCGATATCCAGCTAAATCAGCCTTCCACGGGTTAGGTCAGCTTATGTCTTTGATTTGGGGTGCAAATGGTGAAACATTCAAAGCACATGAGGTATGTTTCCTGAATTATAAATAGTGATCGATCCCATCCCGTCCCGAAATTTTTGAGCGAAACTCGATCCTGTCCCGGTTCCCGACCTTCCCAGACTCAATCCCGTCCCGAGGCGGGATAAAAAACACACTCCTAAAAATACCCCTCCCCTAAGTTTTTATACCCCTAAAATGGATTTTTAGGGGTATAAAAAATGGGTTAAATTTTTTAAAATATCCTGCGGTGCAGAAAAAATCACGCGCT
>JAQGCP010001746.1:0-11703 GCA_034699885.1 Acrobeloides thornei | reverse complement strand
CCGCAAATGTAAAATCCGCAAATGTACATCCGCAAATGTGTGTCCGCAAATGTAAAATCCGCAAATTTAATGTCCGGAAATGTAAAGTCCGCAAATGTACATCCGCAAATGTGCCAGCGCCGAAATTCCAGCTATCCCCTAGTAAATTTCTTGTAACTACCTAATTTTTACATTCTAGCCCTTTTGGCCAACCGGTTCTGGCGCAGCTCGAGGTTTTCTCGGTTGCTTCGACGTTGCTTGGATGTTACGAAATTTCGGAATCAACAAAATGGGTCCAACCGAAATAATCGCCGAACGAGAAAATATCTACAAACTTCTCGCCCAAACGACTAAAGAAAACATGTCCAAAGCCATCAGCAAGTACACCATAGATCCAAAAACCAGATACCCTAGCATCGAGATGACCGTGGGGCCACATGATGTCTTGGAACAAGTTGATACAGACAACCCGAGGATGAGACCAACTTCGAAACCTCTATCTTTAAGATGTGTGCATCCGGTGCATCAAATCAACACACCATTTAAGAGAAAACATAGATTTTGGAGATTTTGCCATCAGTCATTGATGCCATTTAAACTCAAAGTGATTAATTTTAAAACACAAAGGTAAAAAGAGGAAAATTTCAAAAATTAAAAAAAATGATTTTTAGTTGGGGTGATGGTAGAGCATTAGCTGCGTTGATTGGAAAGTTCAGATCAGATTTGGTGGATTATATTTCATTATGCTCGATGGGGGATCCAGAAAGAATGATAGATGTGAGTTCTTTCGAAATTTGTTCAGTTCGAACGGATGATCTGAGCCTGGTTTCAAGTCTGGAGGACCAGATCCTTTGATGGAACCATCAGATCGATAACTTGCCAGATGATCTAGAGGGGGAGAAGTTGGAGATGGGAGAACAAATCCTTATAATCCTAGCAAAACTTCAATTTCCTACCCCTCCCCCCAAGAGAGTAGATAAAAAAAGTCCAATTTTAGACAGTTTTCTGCGCCATTGAATCCTCATTTAACATCCCTCGCCCATGCGAAGATCACCTAGCTTGGGCCAAACTCAGCGATTCCGCTCGAATCGACTACCTAGCCAGAATCATCGAAAACCTCCGCTCCGATTCTGCGGCACTTCAACAAATTCTCTCACCAACCCTTAAAGCCGGTCTGGCAAGGAAACGCACTGTACAAACGGTAGACACCTCAAAAGCCAAAAAATCTGAGCAGATCAAACGACGAGCTGGAGATCTAATCAACTCATTCGCATCAACAAGCATTTGGCCACAAAATTTGGATACTCCTATAGTACAAAATGGAAATTTGAACGGTGTAGAAAATGGGTTAGATGTGGAAAAAATGTCTGAAGAAGAGGTTGGTTGAATTTTTGACTGTACTATCCTTCTTCCAAGCCATTTTAATTTTTTTGCTTAATTTTTTGGCATAAACTTTTTCCAATTATGCAAATTTCGAGACCTATATATATATTTTATGCAAATCTCAATCCCTACTTTTCCCCATGTTCCAATTATATGCTATGCTTTTTTCGCTTTAGGCCAGGCAGTTTGTTGAAGAACTGGAAAATGAGACTAACGAAGAAAAAATAAGGCAAATAATTGAAAGGCATTCGAGAAGAATCCAAGACCTTAATCTAGGAGGAGATGATGACTATAAGTCAAAAACTGGAGGCTTTAACTATACTATAGAAGTGCAAAAATCTACCTATGTGCAAAAACCGGTGGTGGGCAAACTTAATCCTATGCTTGTTTTGGGGGTACGCTTTTTTTATCGCTTTTATCGATTTCTCAATTTGTATCGAAAAATCTTGATTGCAAAAAAGTTCACAAGTTTCATTTATACAAAATTTCCTTTATCGAAAAAAATTTCCTTTTCCTACAGCACACCTCATTTCCCATTTCAGGTCAATTCAATCTTCACTGGAGACTATGAAAAAGAAAAATTTCGACAAATGTATAACGAGAAGACCAAAAATTTCCAAGGTTTAACTCGAAAAATGGATAAAGAAGATCTCGTAGCTATGGAAGATAAATTAGAGAAAACCGCGATGGGGTTATTATTTGATAAAGAAAAATATAGGACGTTATCAAGTAAAGAGCAAAAGGTATATACGTCATCAAGTGCTTCTTCATCCTCTTCGTGTGCTTCACTGTTCGAGTCACAATATTAAATTTCGTTATTGTGGATTAGCAAATTGCCATTTTGTAATGTTTTGTCAATCGCTTCAATAAACAGATTTTATTGGAATTCAGGCAAAAATCGTATGTTCAAAACGAAAAAGTCTATCAACATAAATTTTTAATAGTCTAACCTGAATTCCAAAAAATCTGTTTATTGAAACGATTTAACAAGCATTAAAAAACAGCAACTTGCTAGATTCTCATGAACAAAATTTAGCAGGGTAGTCAAGAGTAGAAATTGGCTGAGATTTTTCCAAAATTGAAAAACCCTGTTCTTTACAGATTTTGACTGATTTGTCCAGATTTTCGGCATAATCTACAGGGTGTCCCAAAAAGTGAAATTTTCGTGATTTTTCATGAATTTTAGACCCGAAATTTTTTTCTAATAATGACCTCTATAGGAGTAATTTGATGCCGGGAATCGTTTGCGCGCACTCCCGAAGCGTGAAAACGCTTCCTTGACCCTGATTCAGGGTAGCGTATTGATGCGAAAATGAAAAAATTCCGATTTTGACCAGATATAGAAAAATCCTAGGTAGTTGGAATCGAGTAAAATTCGAATCTTTTTCATTTTCGCTTCAACACGCGACCCTGAATCAGGGTAAAGGAAACTTCAGGAGTGCGCACAATCGATTCCCTGTATCAAAGTACCCCTATACAGATCATTTTTAGAAAAAAATTCGGGTCCAAAATTCATCGAAAAATCACGAAAATTCCACTTTTTTGGAACACCCTGTAAAAAAATCATGAAAACCCGGTTTTTACGAGGTAATCCATCTCTCATGAGTATCGTTCACACTCATATTTTGGATAAAAATTTTTTATTGATGACAATTTTCTTGGACATCCTATGGAAAATCTCGGCATACACAATAACGGGACGAATCGATGGGATGAACAAGAATGGGACACAAAAATGGGACAAGAACGGGGTGATCGAACGGGATGACAAGAACAGAACGATTTTTTTCTTCAGATCTCAGCTCCTTTAAGGAATTTTTAGATAGTGTAAAAGACTTTTTTCTCAACTTTTATCCTGAGTAAAAAAGTCATTGACACCATATCAAAATTCCTTTTAGGAACCGAGATCTAAAATCGTCCTGTTCATGTCGTCCTGTTTTTGTCTCTCTTCTTGTCATCCCGTTATTGTTCACCCCATTTTTGTGTTGTTTGAGCGATCGTTCCATCCCGTTATTGTATATGCCGAAAATCTTCCCTTTATGCTTTCATGTTATTTCCCGTTTATAAACGTTTTTCCTAATTTTTTCTTTTTCTTTTTTTTGTTTTTTTTCCAGTTTATTTTCTTTTTTTAACATAAACCCTAAAAAAAGAGGCAGCATTATTTTTGTCCTCTTTTTTTTCTTATTATTAGCTGAATCTTTAGTTCATCTATGATTTTTATTTGTGCGCATTTTTTATTTGTACTGCATTTTTTGAAAAAGTTATTTTTAAACATTAAATTCTTATACACAAGCTTAAAGTTGCAGCACAAATTGACAGTTACAAAAGCATCATAAAAATCAGTGCTTTCGTAAGGCTTCACACTTTTATTATTATTGTCAACATGCAAATTTGGAAACAGATATGCTTTCGTTTGATGCTAAAACTGGGCGCCATTTTTTACCTCGTGACTAAGTTGGCGTCTTTTCAACAAAAAAATCATCGGTGAATAAATTAACACGTAACCTATTTTGCACCACACATTTCACATAGCTTTTTTGTTTTCATCGTTGTCCTCGACACTGCTTTGCTCAAAAAGAGCACACTTACTTACCTATTTATTTTTCCTATATTTTCACTCCTATTAAATACAAAATGTTTGGTACATGGACGGTTTTTCAGCTAATGGAAGCCAAAACAGCTGATGTCCGCCAGAAAGCTATCAATGGTTATGTTGAAGAAAATGATAAGTACAAGGTAAAAAATTCAAAATTACATTTTTTTGGTTAACAAATATTTTTAGGAAATTGATGAAAAGATCAAAAAAGTGGACAATTCCATGAAAAATCGCCACTTGGCTGGGGCCAACATGGTTTCAAGAATAAAAGAAATGCAAAAACAGAATAACTTACAAAATGGGGTGACAGTGCAGAAAAAGCCTCCGCCTCCTCCACCACCGCTTAAAAAGCCGACTAGGACTTCTTCGGATGAGGATCAAGAAAATGAGAAGACTAATGTTATTTTTAGAGTAAGTCAAAAATCATAGCAACAAATTCGTACTTTTCCTGTATACAGATTTTTACAAAATTGCCAGATTTTGCCGGAAATTTCGGATTTTTCTAATTTTAAAATCCGAAAAATCTCAGCCCAACTTTTACTTTTTTCTTTTGTCAGGAAATTCCCTATACAAACAAATTTTTAGACCACTCCATATGAAAATAGTCGTCGACCACTCTCAGTACCAACCCCGGAAATCCACTCTAGCGTTAACGGTCGCCGACGCCAATTTTGCGCTCTTTGTCATTCTGAAGCTTATCTCGCAGAACAAATGATAATCGAAAAAATGGTCATCCACAGAAAATGTTTCAAATGCTCATTTTGTGAGCAACCCCTTCGTCTTGGAAATTCCGCTTTGGATCGGGATCTCATGGACAAGTTTGGCCCGAGATGGTTTTGTTCTCAACACAACATCTTGCCATTACATGAAAAAATTGCAAAAATTGAAAAACTGGACAAGAAAAATGGGGTGCGAGCAGCTTCAGTGGCGATTGTTGCTCCCACACCAGTTCCACCTAGTCCACAAAAAGTTGTTTCGAAAGCGGAAATTTTTTTGAAGCCGGAAAAATTTATTATCCCATCATCAACGAATGAAAGTACAAAATCACATTATTTCTCTGCTAGAAATACACCCATTCGTCATCAAGAAACCATTGATGAACCTCCACCAAAAGAGAAGCAAAATCTGCATAGTGTCAATTCTCCGTCTGCCCTACTCCAGCGCACCATGGAACGATTAAAGGAAAGACAAGATCGTCTAGCAGCGCTAGGCACACCACCACAATCTACTGTCACCGTACAGGGGATAACCACAGGAGAAAGAGTGGAATTTGAGCCGACTAGGCGAAGAATTTCAACTAGCAAAGAGATGCATCATTTTACTGTGAATGATCGAGAAGATTCTTCGCATACCGAGGAAGAAGATGTTATTTCGGAAGAGGATTCCGAAAAAAGCATGGATGAGTTCAATGATGGCATTTTGGAAGGCACTAAGACGGAAGATGAAGAAGATATTGGTGATGAGTTTAGGACTTCCAAGCCGAGTGGTGAAATGGTAAAGAAAAAGAATGAAATGCCGACGGAAGAAGAAAGTTTTGATGATGATGAAATTTGGTCGGAATTTAATGAAGCTCTTGAGACAACATTGACTCAAAATTTGGATCAAAAAATTTCTGAACAACAGGTATAAGCTCATCATCATCGTTTTTAGTCTCTAATTTTTAAACTTTTAGGCTCTTGAAATAATTTCCAACTTCAACAAACGTATTTCGATTAACCAACTAAAAACCATTCCAAATTTGTATGTCACACCACCTTCAGCAACCGAAAAAACCCCATCCATAAATTCCGATAAATCTGAATATTTTACCCCGATGACATCATCTCGTAGTACAAAAAGAGAAGATGACGACTCTGATGATTTTCAAACACCCAAAGCCAGGCCTGTTTTGAAAAGATCTTCGACTGAAAGTAAGATCGAAGTGGATGCAAATGCGATTCGCGAAGTAAGTAAACTTATTTATTGTTGTTAATATTGATAATGGGTGTACTCAAAAAGTCGGTTGGGTTTTTTGTTTACTTTATTCTTATCGAGTTTTCATTGGATATAATTTTGGCTATAAAAAGGTCTTGTCGGTTTATTTTTGATCAGTTTTTGTAACCCCAGATAATTTTAACCCCCCCCCCAAAACAATGGTACTTTGGTAATCAAAGGGGCGAAGGCCAAAAATACGATGGGTTCCGGAACAATGAGTCCTAAGTCCCATTGGTCCGGGACACAGATCTCAGTTGATCCTATGTTTAGTTTTCCCTGGGCATAGGTGAATAGACGGTCCATAAATGGACCCCCTCCCCTCGCTCTTGGAGGCCTGATCCCTCTGCTATTTTTCATCCAACTGCCATTGGAGGTTGAGGGGTAAACTAGAAGCCTTCCAAAATCTGTCTAAACGATCTTAATTTTTATTTTAGCGCCAAATTCAACGATACAACGAAATGAAAGAGTTACACCGGCAACAAGCCAAGCTGAAAAGTGATCAAGAACTTGAGCAGAAGCATCCTTCAAACAGGTCTTCTGTTCCGTCGGAGTCTATTCTATATAGATTACATAATGCTTATTCAAATGAAGAAGATGGAAAAAATCGAGCTAGACTTGATGAACCGGAAACTTCGACAAAATTATCGATTTTGGATTACATGCCAAGTTTACAGAAAGTCAATGGTAGACGTGTAAGTTATTAAAATTGTATTTTTGACCCGCCCCCATTCATCCGGGTGGATTATTTTCTTCGTATAGGGGTACCACTCACAACCATAAGAATGAATACACAGAAATGGATTTTTAACATTAATGATTTTAGCGTTCAAGAACACGCTCTCGTTCCCCACCACCACCAGTGCTCCCTTTTACCACCAACCAATCTCGACAAAAAAATGATTTCGAAAAACGAGCCGGATCAGACGAACCAACTTTCTATACTGCCACCGATTCACCACGAAAAGAAACCCGAGCTAATTCTGATATAACTGGTGGTGTCTTCTCAAGATTTGTCAACGTCGAAGATGATGAGACTGCTCTCACAAAAACTTCAAATCCAACCAAAGGACACTGGTTCGAATCAAGCCCTAGTCCAAATCAATTGAGACATAGTGAAAGTCAAAAAGAAGAAAATATGTTAGATAGAATGAGACGTCTAAAAGTCAGAAATGCTGAAAGAAGAGCAACTGTAGCCGTGAATTTGGATCGGGAAAGGCAGAAAGAGTTGGAGAAAATGAGGAGGAATGAGCAGATTCAAGACCAGATGGATCGGTTGAGAGAACAACAAACAGCAAGAAAATTAGCAAAAGGAGAGGATGCATCAGAAAATGGTGTGAAGTTAAGGTCTGACGATAAGATGGATAGGCAGAGGTCCAAATCAAGAGATGTGAAACTAAGAATTGGTGAGTTTTTAAAGTTAACAAATGTCAGAAAATTTGAATTTTTAAAATTTTTAGACCTCGAATCGAATGATCCGTCAATCGCAATCTCCCCTCAAAATATCAAACGAGTCCAACGCCAAGCTCAAAAAATTATCATTCGTCGAGAACAAGAACGTCAACGCACCGCCCAAGATATCCAACGAGGCTTGGACGAAACAGAAAATAGAATTTCTGAAGTTTTTGTTGTTGGTGCAGAATTAGAGACAGCACTTCAAAAAGGTAAAAAATCAAAACAATTCTGATTAAAAAATAAAAATTTTAGACCCCAAAAATTCTTGGTTACTAGAAAATTGGCTTCTCTATGTCCAAGAATTGCTACAACTCCAATTACGAGAAGAAGATCTAAATATGCGAGTAAAAGAAATTAGTGTTGCCGAACAATATAGACAACTAAAATTTGAACTCCAAGAGCTGCAATCACAAAGTGGTGGCGAAATCGGACCAAATATTGAGGTAAAATATTGGATACTTGTGCTGTTCCCCTTCCCAATGGCGTAGTGAAGGAGAGGGCAAAAGTACCCCTCCCCCTAGTTGATTCGTATCCCTTCGCCACTCCCCCATCACTCCCCTCCCACTTTCTTAACACGGATAAAAAATAATCATAAATGAAGTAGGAGAGCATGAGTATTAAAAGTTGTTTAAGTTTTTTAATATAATTTTTAGATGGAAAAACGTCTCATGGAGAAAATTATCGAGGTCCTCAACGAGCACAATCAAATCAAAGCAGAAATGGACGGGGCTTCAAAATCCAATCGAAAAACTATTTTTGAAATTCAAAAAATTCTCGACAATCATGGCCGAACATATCAGAATTTTGAACCAGTTTTTTCTATCGATAGAGTTACTGCCTCTTATGCTACCAAAAGAATTTTATTGTCTTAATTCGTTTTCATATCTTTCCTATACGCTTAATCTCCTTTTATTGTTATATTAAGGTTCGATCGAGGGAACTCTAACAAAAGTTCATCATGAAATAAAAATTGTTAAGAAAAACACTTTTTGCAAGCCTTCAAACCTCTATAGATTTTCCACCTCGAATTTGATTTGTGGGAGGAGTAGGGATTTGATATCTTCTCTTTAGAAGGGCTGTTTCAGAAGAGACCAAAATTGTTGCATCCTCTCCCGAATCAAATCTGGATTTGGCACTATTTAATATTATATCAATTTTAACTTTCTATGGCTTATGTTTTTGTTTTATCTCAAGGTCTTTCTTTGCTCAATTTTTTTATAACCGAGATTTTTCTGCCCTGTTCAAATTTTGTAAAAAGCTCAATCTTTGTAAATGCCAATTTTCTCTCATATCTTTATAATAAGCCAGCTTAAAAAAAATTAAAAATTCAATATTTTTGCGTAAATAGCTTTAACTAATCTTGTGCAGCAAACTTCATACAATACGCCAATTTATTTTAACCTTCTTTTTAGTGCAACAAATGTAAATAAAGTTATTTTTATTATCTAATCAACATATTGAGCAAATAGTAAATCCGCAAATAGATAGAAATTACAGAAATGATAAAGTGGCAAGCTTCTCATGTTGTACTCGCGCACTCACGTGAGCTAAATAGTCCGTTTCCACCCATAAGAAACAAAAGTCCGCTGTCGATGGCCAAGTGGATAAGGAAGCCACTCGCTCGAATTGGCAAGTTAAAGGACCACAGACAACGGCATAGGAAAGTGTGCCAAAACGAGATTTTTTGGCCGATAGTATTTTTGAAAATTGGGTTTATAAGGAATTTTTTACAAAAAGAATTAGTTCGTTATAAAGGAAAGTTAATTCAAAGTTTACTAAAAATGGTCCAAATCCATTATAAATTATGCAAATTTCGGCTGTATTTGACTTTTAAAACTTTTTTCTTCATTTAGAGAAACTCAACATTTCTAAGCATATACCAATTTGTGGAGTAACCCGACCAGTGTCTTTCCTAAGCACACTTTCCTATGCCGTTATCTGTGTCTAGTGAACCCGGAACAATCTTTTTTGAGAGTGTAATAAAAACAGTACTTTATTGAAGTTTAGTCTTATTAAAATACCAGTTATGGAATATAAGTCGTATGATGGCTGTTAAAAACAGTTTACACTTTCTTACAGACAAACAAATTAATCAAAGTGCATTTTTTTAAGCTTCGATTTTTTAACTAGACTATAAAAAAGTTCTTCCTGGTAAAAGTAAGAGACACTTTCTTGAGTGTTCAACGGTTGCCTTCAGCGGCTCGAGCGCGCTCCAAGTTGTATCTATTTAGTAAGATTAATGCATGGGAAAGTTTTTAAAAGTCATTTCGTGTCAAATCGAGATCCGCAAAAAATTCAAAACCTCGTCCGAAGCTCAATACCATCGATTTTACATGTATTTTTTGAATTCTCTAGCCTGTCTAAAACAGATAATTTTTTCGGCCAAAATTTCTTCCTGGCAAAAGTATTTTATATAAAAACATTTCTAGCGTAATTTCGAAAAAATCCGAGAAACTTCGATTTTTAAAACACGTTATTTGAGAAAATTGAGCCGCACAAAACGCACAAAATTTTTTTGCCAATTTATCAAAACCCATATTGGAAATGTCATTGGGCTAGGTAAATGAAGCAACTTTAGTTCGGGAGTCCCGGGGCCCTGTGAACCCTGTGGAGATAGGCATAATCAAAGTTGGGTCTATTTTTACCACTAGCACCCAAAATTCAATACCAATTTCTTGCTGATGAGTCAAAGGGCATACAATTTTTTGTTTTGTCGTTATTTGGGAATTCTAATTTTTAATTTAAAAAAATTTAATATAAAAAACCATTTTCATACCATTTTTCCAATTTCGGAAATTACTAGAATTACCATTTGATCAAGTCCTCACCTTTTTCCCCTAAGGAGTAAAAAATCGAAAAAATTTTTTTCACAGAATTTCACAAAAGTGGTGTCAAACATCTTAGAATCTCGTTCTAATCACGATCATACATGGGCAAGGGGTATGACAGTCCGACCCAACCCACGTCGCAAATTGGCGAAAATTAGGGGAACCTCGCAAAATTTGAGACAATTTTGCTCAAAATTGCGAGATTGAATTATACATCATAAATTAAGGTTGGATTGAACCTCGCAATTTGCGAGATTGAATTAGAACTCTTAATTTGTGAGGTTACATTCAACCTCGCAAATTTCGAAAAAAATATAGACAACCTCGCAAAATTGATTGTCCGGACCCCTTGCCCTTGTATGATCACGATGACATACCGTGTTAAGGTTTGAATCGCACCTTCAAAAGTTAGTCCGCAAATATGCACAGACATTACACATTTTATATAAGAAGGTCGCATGAGGTGCAAAAATGAACAAATAATCAACAAATAGATTTTTTACATAAAATTTGGAATTGTGGAGCAAGGCAGAAACAAAGAAGGTACCAAGATTTCAAGGTAAATCATGAAAAATCACAATTTATAGGCAAATTCATAGACTCTTTGTTACACCGGTTCATAGGAAACTTCCTCGTAAGCCTAAATTTTTGATATAAGACTCTTGGAATTAATTTTTTACCTCCTATTTTATCCCGGACAGGATTGCTTCAAAACAGTTCTAGGACGATTTAGCAAACTTCACTTTCACCAAACAGGTCTTTTCACCAAGCGGGGCTTTTCACCAAATAGGACTTTTCACCTATTAGACTTTTCATCTAGTGGGAAACGATTTGGCTTCACCAAATAGGGCATTTCCTTTATGATAAAAAGTCCTATTTGGTGAAAAGTCTCGCTTGGTGAAAGTGGAGTTTGGTGAATCGCCCTAGACCCATTCGACACAGATCCAATGACCGAAGCCAGAATATCAGGGTAACGAGCCGGAACAAATCATATGCTTTCATAATGTTTCTATTGATTTTTTAAAAGGAATTTAATTTTAACGGAATAGTGACCGGAACACAATACAGCAAAAATGACAGAAAAAAGTATAGTAATTTTTTAAATTCGAATGACGAAAAAATCGCGCCATGTACAATTTTTTGCGATTTCCGATTAAAAATAGGGAGGCAAGAACTTTTACCTCCGATGTTTTTATTTAAAAAAATCTGAATCTTTTTCACTTACCGTTTGATCAATTAAAGGAACCGTTTCATGTTCTTCTTCGGTTGAATTATTCTCATACAGCTGGACTTCCTCATCCGATTCGGTCATGGGAGAATTTCGCTCTGACTCAGAAATTGCCTAAAAATAAAATATGCGTCATACAAAGTGGTGCAGATAAGCCCGCTAGTCCATCCCAATTCTAAATGGTAACTTCGTTTTTAATCAAAAAACTTATCTGAAAAAATCAATCTCGGGGGGGGGGAGGGGGGAATTTGTATGGGAGGAAT